>LPNX011153211.1:50197-83533 GCA_001517045.1 Pseudotsuga menziesii | reverse complement strand
GATAGACTTGGTCAAGCAGGCATTGCTGTCCGGATGGAGCTCAGACAGACGGTTTTGCCAATTTTCGAGTTCCCCTTCAGGGTCCGTCATACAGGAGCTACGAGACTCCCATCCCGTGGCCAGAGACTCCACGGTATCTTCGTTCTGTGCCATGATAGGAGATATAGGTTTCACAGCGGCCTGATCGTTATGGTAGATGGGCTCAGTATACCGTTCCCCTTGTGAAGAATCTAGGGGCAAGATGACCCTGAAGTCTTTCCCTTCGAAGACCATCTGTCTCGTTTTGAGGTTGATTACTGCGGAATTTGCCATTGCCCATTCAATTCCTAATAGGGCCGGGTAAGGGTTGTTGTCATCAATGATCTCAATTACTTCGAAGTCCGCGAAGGTACTAAATCTGTCGATATCTATTTGGAGATCTAGGAATCTTCCTAAGGGTACAATCTTTTGCTGGTTGGCCAGTCGTAACTGAATAGGAGACCAGGAAAGTGTAGGTTTCCCCATTTGTTCCCAGGTTTGTTTGGTTAGAACATTGACATCGGATCCCAAGTCCAGGATAACATCGGTCATTTCATATTCCCCGATCTGAGCATTCAATCGCATTTCCCTGCCGGTTCGGCTGACTCGATGAACGGGTTTGCCCTGGGCACCAGTTTGCAAGGATTCACAGGTACTAAGGATGTTTTGCAGCTCATTCAGAGCATATTGATTCCTTAAAAGCTTAAGGCAGCTGTGCAGGAAGGTAGATAGTACACTTTCTTTATCCATCGATGCGTCGTAGGGCGGTAACTGAAGCTGCGCAGGGACACTAGGTAGACCAGGGCCAGCAAAATCTTTCTTGGACGCCATGAATGTCTCTTTTTCTCTGAGGATATCAAATGCCGGACTTTTTTTAGGGGCCTTCCGAATTAGAGCTTCGACAGGGTGGTTTGCTGGTTCCTGGATATGTGTCATAAGTCCACTTCGAGTAACGACATTAATAGTCGCCACAGAGCGGGGCTCTACAGAAATCATCTGAAGGTTCTGAGTAGGGATAGTCAGTCGGGCCTGAATTTTAGCGATCAGCTGAGGGCACTGTTCGATCACATGATCAACGGCGCGGCAATACCGACACGTCATAGTTGGGTTCCGACAGTCGCGAGCCAAATGCCCGTCTTGGTTACAATTATAACACACGATTTGGTTGCGGCCTCGCCCAGCCATGCCGCCACGCCCTCCAGGGGGACCTCGGCTAGAGGCACCCCCCTGGTATCCATAACTGTCGTTAGGTGGGCCTTCCGTGTGCACCCTATAGGCATCATAGGTGCGGCACTCCTCTTCCTTATGACCGATAGATTTGCAAAATTTACAGTAGGGGTTCGCAGGTCCCTGCGCATACTTTTGCAGCAGATAACAGTGCTCAGGTCGATGTTGGCCGGTCATTCTGCAAAGCTCACAATAAAGAACCTGTGGCGGAAATGGGTTCGGCGCACCGGTCTGCAGGTACTTGGCTATTAGGGGGCACCGTTCCTTATCATGTCCTTCGGTCCGACATTGCGTACACCACCCGGTTTCACCGTCAGACTTTCCCTTTTTCATCTCGCGGAGTTCCAGTGCCATCACAGCTAACTGCGCTTGGATTTGAGTAAGCCCAGAGTCATCTCCGATAGGGGCAGTCTCTAGTTTCATGGCGATTTCTAGGGCCTCTGGCTGGTCAGCAACCTTCTATTGCATGAGTGGCGTTCTGATATGCGGTAACAATGCAGCAATAAACCATTCCTTGTGCTGCGCAGGACTAATGGTAAAACTGACCTGGTCCAATAGAACTTTGAATCTCTGATCAAACTCCCATACTGATTCGCCGCGCCGCTGTTGAATCTCTTTGAGTTCGGTGATGCTCTACGACTCCGATTTAGGTTTCTTAAATTCTTTGATTATGGCCGCCTTGATTTCATCTAACGTAGGGCTCCTGTTGCTAGAAAATTTCATGAACCAAGTCAGAACCCTATCCCGAAAAGATGTAATCAGCTGCGCGACGCGCACATCGGGATCGGTAATTTTTTTCGCGGTCCATACGGCGTCACAGAGGAACCAGAACTGATCTGGGTCTTCGGAGCCCGTGCCTTTAAAAATGGGGAGTTTAATATCATCAACGAGGTGGGCCATGGAATTGCGGGCAGTTTGGGGAAGGGGGCTGGCGGTAGAAGGGGGGGGGTTTGCGCAGGTAGGCTGGCCTGTGGCCGAAATACTCGAACCTGGTTGACTCTCAGACTGCGGCGGAAGGTCAGGGGTAGCGGGGCGGCGTTGCGGGGTAGCTGGCGGGTTTTCACTCCCAGGGTGGTGTGCGGAGTCTGATTCTTCAGGCTTTACAGGGGTGGGCACGGTGAGCTGGCTTACGGGAGAGGAGCTAAAAGTTGGCTTATACCTTTTCCCGTTTCGCAGCAACCCGCGTTGCTCGTCCGAGAGAGTGGCACTTGCAACCATATGTTAGTACAACTAAACTAATAATCGGGTGCAACAACAATATACCAATAGTATTTTAACTTTTAAGCCTAATAAATTCAAAACTTACCACAGAGATCGTTGAAAGACTGCTGTTCAGCGTCACGAAAAGAATTACTTGTATCAATAGCAAACTCGTTGCAAACAGATCTCAGCGAACCAATGACCGATGTCCTTCATCGAGGGCCCCCAGAACATAGCCCTTGTGGTACCAGGTAAACCCCTCGCGAGCAGTTACTGAGTTCAACCGGCAACGGAACCAATTTGTTGGGCACTTGGGCAGACCCAGGTTAATGCTTTACACGTCGCACCAACAAAAGACCCACTATGTTGGCCCTTTCGGCAACAACCTGCGCGCAGGTTGCAGTCTCACCCGAAACAGCAATGGGGTGCCACAGAATCAGGTTTCTGCATGCAGAGAGGGGTATTACTGTACCTTAGCATTTCTAAATAATTACTAATCAACTTCTGATTAACTTATCATTCATTCATATATAATTCACAGCATAATAAACAAACCAAACTTGCATAACCCACTACAGGGAATTCACAGCGCAGCTTAGTAGTAACAGAGATCTTATAATATCAGATATATTCGGTTTAATGCATGGAAATAACAAAACAGGAACAGCACAACAAAACCACAACACCAAATATAACATGGTTCACCCCGAGTGTAGGGGCTACGTCCACAAACTGCGTTTTATTCCTCTTTCCTCAAAACCACAGTTTATCTGCGCACTCAGCTGCAGATTCCTTCTTCCTTTTGACAGCCGCGCACACAGCAGCAGGCTTCTGCGTACACAGCTGCAGACCTTTCTTACTTTCTTACAAAAACCCTCTGCGCACACAGCTGCAGAGGTCGTCCACGCACACAGCTGGGACTTGTTCCTTCCTTACAAAATCCAACCTTACTTCACCTTATCTTTCTTACATCAAAAAGCCTAACCTATCCATTTTCCATAAGCGCTTATTTATACTGCGCAGCTTACAAAAACCATGGTCTTAAACCATGGGCACCCACAAAAACCCTAACCCTGGATTGAACCCATGGGTTTATTAAAAAAAGAGAGGGTTTTGACTTACCCTGACACCCCTAAGACTATTTTGACCCAACGCTCCATTTATAACTTAACCGCGAAGTTACCCCCTATGGGGTATGCGTTCCAACAGAAACACTAGGAACTACATATGCATTGAAGACACAAAGATCATCTCAAAGATAGACCACTATGGAGAAAGGAAGATATGGGAGGCTATAGGGACTGAAATGAATCATAATAATATTGACAGAGATGAGGGATGGAAAACTAAAGAAGCTTGAAAGCTTATAAAAACATGAAATATAATAAATGATAATTGACTCCAACAATGAGCATTAAGGTCATCCTATATGGTTTGATTATTACATGTTGGATTTATTATTAATATGAGGACTAAACAACATTATATTCTGAGCCTATTTGACTCCTGAAGATGGTCCCAGCTTTGGGATTGAAACGTCAAGAATTTTCTTAACATCTTAAAGCAGTTTTCCTTCTTTCTTTCCAAATATTGGCTGCATATAATGAACAACCTGAAGGAAACCTCTTGTTGAACTATCATATTATGTGGACAAAAGAGCACATAGCAAATTCGATGGTGCAGTTACCTTAAAATCACTGTTGACCAATATCTCTTGTATCTTGGATACAAGCTCATATGATATTATGTCGAAAACACCATCAAGCTAAATAGTCTATTTACCAGATGTTTGTACAATATTGAAGTTCCCAATTTTTTATCGTGACCACTGTGACATCACAACCTGGACATCAATGTGCCCTGTTAGATCAAGATAATATAAGACCAAATCCAGAGAAAATGCTAAAAGACACGTAGAAAAATAATGAGCGGTTCAAATCTTCAATGATCACATGTTCTAAACATTAAAACTAATTATGAACAAAAATACAGACACATTTGAACAATCACACCAATTTTTTGTGTTATATCAATAAAATATTAAAAAATTATAATGAGATTCCTAATGATCTCAAACATGGAAATAAATGCTAGCCCAAACTCAATTTATCTATTCTGAAATGAAACTTGATCCATAAATAATTTAATAAACCTTCATCTTTTTGGATACAACTCTTAGTACACCACGTTACATATATAAGCATGCTTTAACCTTCATTTTCACAAAGCATGATTTAACCTGTTACATCAACTTGTTATGAGGCATGCCTTATCCATCAAACTTGAAGAACACCTAGTAAATCAAATTCTGAAGGTAGAGGATGGGAGGTTTGCTTATACTGATGATGCTCTTGTTCTTGTAGCTCGCACTCTTATTATAAGGACATCCACAGGGTCCAGTTTGGGAGATGACTCCTTAAGACTCAAAATTTGCAAAGGCTACGCTGGTTTTATTGTTGAGAAAGTGAAAGCTACATATTCAGGGTGCTTAAATATACAAGAAGTTTGTGCAAGTCTTCCATACCTATTTCATTTGGAATTTCTTCTCATGGCTTTTCATTCTTCAAATGCATTTGAAAAAATCAAAATGGAAGAGAATATTTTTTCTACCCTCAGCAAGTAAGTTGTCCTCCAGTGGAACTTAACAGCACATAATTGGTTTGCTGGTCTTTGCTAATTTCAAGACTAATGTTGATTCTTTGGCACATGATTCTCCACTCTACAACCTTCCCATCCTGGTTGATGTTCAATATAAGAAATAAGTTAGTACAGATGACACAAGGAGGAACTTTTCATCTTCCCACAGGAACAGGCTATTTAGAATCATGGGTATATCATGTGGTACAAAGTGTTATAAATGTGAATGAGGGAGTCACAGAAGAGCATGGAATGGCTGATCTCTTTCAGCAGCTGATTGACATTAGTGGGGTTCATAACTGTCAAAGCGATACTGTATAAGAAAAGCCACTCAACTTAGTGACAGCTCCCACCAAATTCAAAAAAATGTGAAGTAAGATAAATCATTGATGTCAAATTTATTTTTTTAAGGAAAAATTCAAGAAATTCTTGATTTTGGCTTATAAATCTTTGATCTTTTGTTCAACTTTTCCTTCAAGCTTGAAAATCACAGTTTCCTACTTCACTTTAAATTAAATTAGTGTTTAATGGATGTTGGGTAAAGATTGGCTATTGAAAAGAACAATAAGACATCTGATGAGGGGTGCCAGGGCTGAACCTACAAGGAGATTTTAACTTTTATGTACTATATGTTTTGACTTTTACCCTTAGCAATAACTAACATAATACTAAATAAAGTTTCTGGTTTTTTATTTTTTATGTCATCATAATAAAAGAAATAATTGGATATGACACCTTAGAGAAAAGCAGGCAATGGATTGCAAAAAAAGTGGGTGGCCTTGAAGCAATAGGCGGGGATATGTTTAATGGAACAATGCAATGCCTTGTGGCATAATAGGACACAAAAAATGACATGATATTGAGATAGAAAGAGAATGCTGAACAAAAGAATCATAATGGAAGAACAAGGGTTGCGGAGATGCAGCAAAGGACATGGGAAATGAGGCAATAGAAATTCCCTTACATATTTATGTTGACCTTTTTCACACAAAGGAAAGGAGAGGTTGCCAAGATAGCTCTGGTGCAAGAAAAGAAGTATCAATGATCCAGGTTGACATCCCAGAAGACAGGCTCCCATAAAAGCAAAGAAAGGAAGGAAAGAATAAAAGTAGATCTATTCACAAGCACACCCAAATGTTGCCATAAAAACGTAACTGCATATACATATTATGATGAAGAAAATATCCATCAACAACAACTGCATAAAAATAGTGTGAGCATACTACCACCCACGATAATTAAATTATAGAATTATGTGCAATACATAGACAAACTTCAACGGCTAATTCTGAGGTTGCTCTAGCCTAGGATTTAATATCATTGACAAATTGGCATTTGCAATCCATGTAATTTTGTCACTTCTTGGAAAGCATAAAGTTAGTATGATTCAAAGGGGATGGCCACAGAAAAATACTAAGCAAAATAATGCAATAAAAATGTTAATCTACATATAGATGCAGAGGCTAGCTAAATTTTTGAGACGAAATCCTGTCAGATATGAAGCAAAAAATAATTGCCATCTCAGATATGAAGCAAAAAAATAATTCCCAGTAATTCAATGTAAATACAAACATGTGAACCCATGCAACAATCATTTGGGAAGCATGTCCTCCAACTAAACTAATATATACATATAAATGAACTTAAAATCTTCTTAAATAATTACCTTGGAGAGCCTAAGCGCTTTTGTGTCCGTTGATTAACTGTGGACTTAAAATTACAAAGAGCCTCCTTTGCAGCCTGCATAGCGAGAGATATTCATCAACATATACTCCAGCTAGAGAAATGAAAAAGAAAAAAAAAGGATACCAAAAAAAAGTAGTCAATGCTTGTCAGAGAAATCTGAGACATATATGTTATAACTTATAACTGCAAGAGAAATGACATTCAGACATATATAGAGCATGCTTAATACTCATATGGTTAGTACGACCAGGACTCTAAAGGCATATGGTTAGCAAGTAGCGAACAGATCTTTCAGCCATGAAAATCAATGTAATTTCATTTTATATTTTATGAAATCCCTGAGAACAACCAGCAGTATAGGAAAGCAACAAAAATATTCTTCGGCCTCCCAAATCAATGTAAATTTTCTTTATGGTTTATTGAAGTTATCTAGAGGCTTGTCAACAGGGATAAATGAAAACCTGTAGCTTTGCTGCCTCCCAAGTTCGACCACTACCTTTCCCCAAGATTTGTCCAGCTAATTCAACCTAGTACAATAACCACCCATTCAGACAAGGTCACTGCTCAAATTCAATAGGAATAGAGCACTATAGAAAAATTTTCAATTTTACAACTGTATGAAATTTCAGTAGTTTAATAAACCCTCTTTAGAGTCAATAAGTATGCAATAAAAGTACATGAAAGTGTTTACCACAGAAATATAAGTTATTCAATTGATATATTAAGCAGGAAATTACTTGGCTCGGTGCAGCAAACATAACTCCCTTGAACTTACCTCCAGTGCAACAAATAAAACAGACGCAAAATTTTGCATGATCTAAGAACTTACTTGTGCCCAACGCTCCCTCCTGTTTAGATTTCCAGCGGCTGGTTCTTGGAAAAGAAGACTAAGACCTTCCACAGTGCAATGCAAACAGGAATTCACACATTCAATAAATAACCTTAAGATATGGATGACATTGTTTTTAAGTGCAAAGAAGAAACATCACTAATGATGAATCACTAACAAATAACCATGAGCAATTAAAAACATGTAAAAGACCGATCCATATGCTGTCTCATAGACACAGAACTTTGGAGAATGATAGGTTTACCATTTCTTTCAGATTATCAATAGCATTCAACGATTTTTTAGCATCCTCAGACTACCCTGAAGTACTTGCAATGGGCATGTCATCTTCCTTAGGTGCACCAGCAAACACTATAGAGATCGAAGTTTATCTTAAACCTTCATCGTCGCCCCAAGATTGAAGACTTAAATCTGTGAGCCCACGCCCAAGTGCCACTGCTACTGTTGCAGGTTGTGACATATATTGGCCTACATAAAAATGGAAGTTGGAACATGATATGTAAATGTAAACTGGTACAACAAAAAATGCTAGGCCAATATGTAAATGGGATTTGCAGTAAAGGCAGGATGGAAGAAGCAAGTAAACTTGTAGAAGAACTGCTTGAGTGGGATTTACTTCTTGGCATCAATACTGACAGTAGATTATACTCTGAATATTTTAGAAGATTGAATTCTGTGGGAACTAATAATTTGTTTGTTGGGCCAGAGCTTGATATCTCGTTTGTTGATTTCATCAAAAGGCTTTACCATGAAGGAAAGATACAGGAAGCAACAACTATATTAATGGAATTGGAATTAAAGAATCCAGCTTCTGGTATTTCAAGTTGTATTGTGCAACTTGATACGTCAATCAATGATGATGACATTGATACAACTTCCATGCTGACAGCTAATACAGACAAAGAAATTCCGAAGGAGGTTTTGGCCACTCATGGCAGCTCACAAGATATGGAATCTATCATCAGGATTTGTAAGGAAGGTGGAATGCAAGATGCATTGATGTTTTATGATGAAATGATTAAAAAGGGGCTAGTGCCAAAATTTAAGACTTTTACTGTTCTCATTAGGTCACTTGACACAAATGATAAGCTGGAAGAAACAAACAGAGTAATGAAAGAAATGCTAGTATTGCTCAGCCATATCCCTTGAAAGAGGAACACTGTAAATTATGGATAATTTATTAATTTCTGAGGTATGGTAAAAATTTGACTACTTGAAAGACTCAAGATAAATGGGAGAGGATTTAGAATCAGTTCCATTGGTCCTCAATTCGCTTAGTTAATCTACTTCTGGAGAAACTGTCTTGACTCTTGAAAGTGGACTTATTCTCATTCATTTTTGAGGAATACAGGTTTAGATATTATCAGGTTGAGATATTCTTTTGCACTTAACTGAGAACACAATTGGAGGGAAGAGGGCAAGGCCCTTCCACAGATTAGGTGGCAACTACAAAATAACTGCAGCAACAATAATAATAATAGCTTACCATTGTTTCACTTTGATTCTTCCTGTACCATCATCGAGATAAATTGAAACATCAGTAACCCTCTCTTCCTTGTTGAAGACCATCCCAACAAGGGATACCTGCACACCCAAAAGACATACATAGTAAGGCAATTTATTCCATAATACATAAACTCCTTGAATGTTCAGTAAAAATTAAGAATGGTTCTTACATTGTTGACGTCAACGCCATCTAATGTAAAATTCCAATTCTTAGCAGAGAGATTCTGGGTTGCTTGGCATATCTGTTTTACCGTCAATGGAAGAATCTCGATGTTGGTACCTCTTTTCTACAAAACCATCCATGCTTGATTGAATGTTGGGCTCCTTAAACCGCCAAAACATGCAAAGGTTGAAAACCCTAAAACTGCCTAAGCTGAGAGGAAAAGCCGCTTACCCTCACAGAGGAAAAACCACCTTCATTAACTTGGGTGGCCTGAGAGGGCATAAAAGCACCTCCTGAGAATAGAGAACCTCCATCCGACTGACTCTGCATGCCAAACATCTTTATTCTGTACTTTGTTAATCCCCGCAGAGAACAAGGGTTTTTGGATGAAATTCACAAAGAAAATAATATCGGGTGCGAAGGATATGAAGTGTAATCAAATGACAATGTTGTTTTTATGCTGTGAAGTATTCACTGATATTCAGGATTTGAGGGCGGAAGCAAACCTCCCACCAATTTTCTTCCCTCCATTTCATTTGCCACTTTGTGTTATAGGTTTCTTAGCAATTTGTCAATGTATCCCAATCTTATTGAGAGGTATCTACATCTTGAACCTATGATATGATGTCATTTGAGATTGCCATAGTAATGATTGTGAGAACTCTTCTATATATTTCGTTCTTAAGCTTAACGTGTATCCATATTGCACCTTAATTATGAGAAGAAAGGTAGGAGGTAGTAGTAGGTGCTAGGATTTCTGCAAATGTGGGGGTTCTTTAATGGAAATTCATTGCTTATAGTTTGAGTAAAATGTTATTGTTGTTGTAGAGAGGTTTTTTTAATTAGAGAGGAATGTTATTTGAGAGTAGCAAAGAAAAAATTGATACCTATATGTGATAAACATGCAACATAAATGAAATTAATGCTTATAGATTTCCATTAAATAGTTTGGAAAACAAATGTGTAGCAATTGTGAAATAGATTAGCAAACTGGAAAGCGTAATGATGCCTTTTCTAGCTAAAATGGAAAAAGTATTTTTTCATGTACTAGGCACCTCTTCTTTAAACTATCTACTTGGTTCTTTATCTGCTTTCAATAGTGTATTTATACAAGCTAAAAAAGTGGAGAAGCATTGACTTGGATTTGCTAAAATCCAATGCAAAATTCCTTCTTAAAATATTATTCTTTAACCATGTGTGAGGGTATCTTATGCCATTTTTCTTAGTTTTCCTTGGAACTCTCTTCAAGATGGCTACTCTCATAAAAATAATGCTAAATACCAACTCAAGGGGAATACTTCTCAAGATAAGGTGCTAGTTTGCATTGGGAGACTTAATATGAGACATAACATGTAGCAATCACAAAACTTACTAAACAAAAATATAAAACCTAGTCAAATACTTTTGAACATTTAAATATACAAAACTCTTGAAAAATACAGGATAGTAAGACATTTGACATTGAAACATATGGCTTGGAGACTTATGAACTGAGACACATGATAGCCACTAAAGCTAAGATCCATTTGAGAGCGACCCCTACCCATCAACTATTTGGTGTTGTCGCTATAGAGATGGCCAGGTGTGGATACATCGACGTCCAAGAGTTTAGGTGTGGATACAGAGATGTCTAAGAGTCTAGGCGTGGATACAGCGATGGAAAACCAAAAAGTAAGAAACGTGGAAAACCTCCGTGTAAAAATCCGCGCTTTTGTACTAGTGTCTTAAAACGTTCTATTTATCTCCTTGTGAGTTAGCACTGGGAAATTTTGGGGAGGGAGTTTCCCTTGTGTGGGCATCCTTTGGAGTATCCAAGAGACCGGTGGTATGAATTGTGACCTCTCTATACACAAGATTGCAGTGGAGGTAGGCTTATATGCGTTATCTCAGAGTAGAACTGTTTTAACTCTGTTTGTTTGCTAAAGGAATTAAGGGGACTCAGACTCAAATATGAGATATATTTATTACATATATATAGGATTTAACTGAGCTTCTGATTCAGTGTATATTCATGTTAAAAGATGAAGGATGGCTGGCCACTCATTCGCATGGGCTTTTTTCAATCGATGGATTGCTTTTGAGTTAATCTCTCTATATGTTGAGTTATGTGTGTGATGGAACATTTCCTTTCGCTGATTTCTTTTGTTCTTGGATTATGAATTATTGGTATATATTGATGTTCAATCATTTTTGATAATGTCTGCATTTGGGACTGTGCATACGATTTTTTATAGAAGACCATAATGCTCTGTTCTCTATTAAATAAATCTGATGGGCATGAGCACGATTATCAATTATTGGTATATATTGATGTTCAGACATTTTTATTTATGTCTCTCCATTTGGGAATCTGCATACAATTGTTTTTATAGGAGACCATAAACGCTCTTTCGTCTATTAAATAAATTTGATGGGCATGAGCACGATTATCAATTATTGGTATATATTGATGTTCAGTAGTTTTTATTTATGTCTATGCATTTGGGACTGTGCATATGATTTTTCTATAGGATACCATAAATGCTATGTTGTCTATTAAATAAATCTGATGGCATGATTATCAATTATAGGTATATATTGATGTTCAGTCATTTTTATTTATGTCTCTGCTTTTGGGACTACACATACAAATTTTTTAGTATAGAAGACCATAACCGCTCTGTTGTCTATTAAATAAATCTAATGGGCATTGTAAATTCCTTCTTATAATTCAGTGCCAATATGTGTGAAAATGGTAAAAGCTTTCATTCTACTGCTACTACAAAATGAATCAGTCATGTTAGTGTCATATTTTACATGACATTTAAATGGAGCATGTTCAATCAAATTTGATAATTTCAAACTACATGCATGGTAAAACAATCACTCGACAATTTACATTCATCCTCCTCATCAAGAAACCAGTCATGCAATTTTACATTCAATTACTAAAAAAATTTTTGATAACACAAACCAACATGCCTAGTTGGAGATCTGCCATATCTTAAATCTGGTAAGAGGACTTATTCATTTCTAACCAGCTATCCATAAGAGGCATACTTCCATTTTTACTAATATCACAACTTGACAATCTTCTATCGACAATATACTAGTCAACGTAACACAATATCATTTGTAACTTAAGTGGTGCATTCATTCTTGAGGTGTCTTTCAATAATTCAAGTCATTGAGGTAACCATATCTTTATTGGATTTATCCTCTTATCAACAAATCAATTGACAAGTTGTAATAACCATATTCATGAGTACAAAAAATAATATGGAAAAAATTAAACACATTTAGACACAAAAAGGAACAGAGATCAATGTAGGTGCTTCACCCCAAACTAGGGGTTACGTCCACCAAACAATCGCATCATGCGACATTATTTATTAAATAGTTACAATCAGCAACGACAATGTTTCCATACACACTCTCCTACTGAGAGTATTTTTAGACTTAACAATTCTAGGGTCATATTGATACATGAGACTAGCAGGTTCTAATCAGAACACTAGATTTTCTATCCCAGCCTTTTTTCAATGCATAAACAAATATGAACCAAGTATTATCAACCCTACTCCCTTTACATTCATAATTAAATATAACATAGTATTCTTGATGTACAAATGAAAATCCTACCAAAAATCTCCCCAAATGCTCAGTAGTTTCCTTAGTTAGCCAAAATAAAATGAGTGGATGTCAAACGGGTCAATGAATACAACTTTTCTGAACAGAGTCAGGTTCTATTAATTGCAATAGAAAGAAACTCAACACAGAAAACACTTGAAAAAATAGGGGAAAAGACACAGCTGATTGCAATAATAGAGTGCATGCGGGCTTCTATGGAAGTAAGGATTCACATGGGTCTCCATGATCATATGGAACAAAATCCAGCATTTGTTTGAAATAAAAACTCACAACCAGTCCATAAATTACCCAAACATAAGGGTTAGGATTAAACAAATATTAGTGTGAACAACACTAAAAAGAGATCAAATTGGTGAAAGAGATAACCAACATAATAGAACCACATGGCCCCCCTCCCAATAGGCATAAAAAAAGAGCCGACTTTGAAACTGTAAGATATTTGAGTAAATCAAAAACAACCTGTAGGAAACGTTATCTTCATGAGCACCCTCAATGGCCCAGTGCTTAGCCTACTAGACTTAGCACTGATTCCTTTTCCAACCTTTCAACCTCACTTGGAAGGGAACATTGAAAAACATAACCATCAAGAAAGGAAGATCACCCATGAATGAATGCTGGAAAATCGACTACCACACAAGGGGTTATGATCTGTATGCTAAAAGTAACCAACACTTGTAGAAAAAATGATCCTACTCTACCAAGGTTACGTAGAGCAAAAGAGATCTGTAATGAAACCCAAATGGGAGTTTTAATAACTACCAGGGCATAACACCAATCTAGTTCGGATCTATCAATGAACTCAGGTGTTATTCATATGGAATCCTACCTTAGGCGAAACATAGTAAGTCCATGCTAATCACTAAAAGTGTAATTAGAAGGTTCTCTATATCTAGACTTGATTAGAAGTCTGCATCCCAGATCTAGTGCATATCACGAGTGTGGAAATACGCAATGCCTATTTGGAAAATGATCTTCCTCATCTTAAAGGCTTACTAGGGATTTCAAACACTTTCCCTAATCAAAGACACGAATGAGAAATAACAAGCCTCCGTGAATATAAGATGTAGGAATTGTAACAACCACCAACAATCCATCTATTCCAATGCAAAACTATCTTACATGCAGGAATCTAGAAAATTTATGTCGTAGCTTAACATTTGCTCATAAACATACTGAGTTAGAAAAATAGAAAAGATGCATACCAACGATCGAGGTAGAGAGTCAGGACATAAACATATAGATCCCTTTCTTCCCATCCCCCTCGAATGCTGATATCCTTTGTTTTTAAAACAAAAAAGGGGGTCTTAAAGAAAACGCAGGGATTCCCTCCCCCATACACCGATCTGCGTTTTTTCCAAGCACATATTCCTCAGCACATGAATGGAGAGTCCAAGCCTCCGTGCCCCAGCTTACTGAGCTGAAATTTCCATCTCAAAGAAACCCTTTAACGCCTTAGTGATCCACGAATATGAATCAGGCAATCCATAACACCCACCCCCCCATAGCTATGAGTCTAGGTAAATTAATAGCATGGCTATGAGTCTAAGTAGATTAATAGGAGCTCAGCATCCATAGTAAGTATAATTAAGAGAATTTCATAATACCTCCCCAAATCAATGGCTAGGAATCAGGGTAATTTAATAGTAGCTCAACATCCATAGTGTGCATAATTAAGAGAATTCAACAATGCCTCCCAAATAAATGGCTATAAATCCAGGAATTTGATGATAGTTGACTGTCCATAGTCAATATAATTAAGAGAATTCAATAGGCATAGCATCAATACTGTTCTATGTATAATCTCTACTACAAGTTTTATATATGTAGGTCATTTTACTATAGTGCTCCACCAATATATATATATATGTAATTGTTTTCCACATAACGTCCAACTACAAGTATAAGGCATTGACTGTATGTAAGGTATTTTTTTTATAAATTTTCGAGAGGCTCCCTTTTAATACATATAATACTCTCGTGTGTGTATATATACATGCATAATATAGTTCTCCATTATTATGAGTATGTCCTTCATATATACTTATATATGAAGCTCATTTATTTGCTTATTATATATAATACTCATATACATAATATACATGCATGAAATAATGTCCCACCCCCATCTATATATACTTTTACCTGAAGTTGTTTTCGATTAAAATTTATGACTAATCAACCCTTCCGTGTCGAAGTCAATAAGAAGGTAAATATCCTCCATCCTAGCTCAATCATACTTATAGCTAAAGGCTATTACGGTAATAAACACGAGATCCCTAATCTTACTCTTTTTCCTTCATAGGCTCAATTTTCCCGTCATTAAGCTGTGTCTGGATCCTAAGCCTACAACTTGGAACTTAGATTGTATTGATTTTATCATTTTTACTGGCGAGGCCTTTCCCTTGAGCTCCTCACTAGAAGAATGAGTACACCATACATTCAGAAACCCAAATTACTTTGGGGTGTATAAGAGGGACATTACAGGCATGAGTAGGATTATCAATTATTGGTATACATTGATGTTTAGTAGTTTTTATTTATGTCTCTGCATTTTGGACTGTGCATACGATTTGTTTTAATAGGAGACCATAACAGCTCTCTTGTCTGTTAAATAAATTAGATGAGCAAAGAAGGTAGTGTTTCACATCATAAAATTCATGAATAAGAATACGAATGCTAATTACGGAGATCCATTTTTGAATAGAAATCAAGGAAAAAGAGACAACCTAACAAATTAAAATAAGTTTTATTCAAATGAAGGCATGAGTTGAAACACGAGAGAATATCACGGTCAAGAAAAACTTGTAATCCTACATGAAATGAAAACTTAGATACATAAGTTGATGCTCGTCAAAAAAATCGATGATTGGTACATTGAGATTCCATTTGGTTTTTCACAAACCGAGTTGAACTAATATGCAATTATTGTAAGAGTAGAACACCTAATAAAATCTAGCAAAATATCATTCTTGTAGCATGGGCAGAGAGAGTGGAGGTAATTTGATGTGCATTGTCAAATATATGCCTATGGGAATATTCGAACATATGAATATTATTAATATAGTTGTTTCTAGTTTTTAGTGAAGATACATACAAAAGAAAAGTATATCAAAGCTGGTTGTTATAATGATAGCCTATATCCATATTTCAATGTCTGCAGATGCAACTTATTAAATTAGAGAAAACTCATTTAAAAAGATATACAAAGTTTATGAAATTGATGGAAATTATATATTTTTAATACTTTTAAGTTTATATAATAATATTAATAATAATAATAACAATAATGTATTTTTAAGGTGAGGCTCCCCCTTGTTTGTGAGACAAAGACATCTGACTCTTTTGGATTCGAACCTATGACCTACAAGAAGGAAACACGTGTTTTCATTTGTTAGATCCATTCATACTATAATAAACAAAATATAAGTTCATTATATGAGATTTAATTAACATTTTTTTGTTGTTTGAATTAAGAAAGTGTGTAAAGTATGCCCCAGAAGTTTTAAGAAGTTCGGTCTTAGTGTGAACAAGGCTGCAATCGATCGAAGAAGGAATGTGTAAAATCTATAATTTTGGGCAATTTTTTGGGGAACATTAAATATATGCAGTGAGTTAGTTAGAAAAGTTGGCCACTTAATGGTACTCGGTGCGGGATGTAAAATCAATTATTAGAACCTATAAAAATGTAAAAGGGTTGGGATTTAGGGATTGGATAGGTTTTGGTTTAGGAAGAAATAGGAGAAAAAAAGTCAAGAGTGAGATACGAAGAAGTCTATTGTACTTGTTGTAGTGCAAAGCGTGAATAAGAGTCATGACGGGAATATAACGTCGATACACAAGATGTGTGTAACGAACCCCAATTAAACAAGACATTTTTTTCTCATCATAGATAAACCCATACCTTCCACAGCATTTACCCTTAAGGGCTTATGAGTGTTAGAGTTGGACAATAAAATAATACCATCGTCCGAAGGGTGTTAGTCATAAGGGAAAACTTACTATTCCCAAATAATCTAAGACAAATGTAATAAATTTAGTTTTTTACAATTCCTCCTAGGATCCATGTTTTTGTCATTAACATACAGGAAGAGACTTTAAACAATGATACTAACCTTTGTCCCACATTTATAAATGTCAAATCAGAATCTTTGGATTTGAAGACACTCATGTGGAAGCAATCGATAATTTACACCAATATCATGAGAATATAATTCAACTACATCGAGGTACATATTATAAAACACATCAAGAATACACAATAAATCTATCATCATGGTTGAAGGATTTTTGTCTTCTTAAGCAACGGTTCTTTGTTTAACGACTATTATTTATCTCTAATTAATGAAACATAAAACTTATACTTCATACTCTATTCATAGCATATCTTTTACAAATAATTAAGGTCAAGACATACTAATTTTGTTGATGACAGTGTCTTAGTGCGATTATTTGAGGTCCTTCACATTTTGTTATTATTCATAATTTTACAAGAATTTCCTTATCATAGTGCTTTTAAAACAATATTAAGGTGTAGACCAAACATACCAATAAGTTCTCCTTGGATGATCATTTCTAAAACAATTAATCCATCACAAGTACATGGAAAAGTACAAGGAAAAATAACAATTAGACACCAGAACCACAGGGACACCAATGTACGTGGTTCACCCCAAACTCAGGGCTACATCCACCAAACTGTGGCATCATGCAATATTCATTCGAATAAGAGGTTACAACTGTCAACAATCATGTTGCTCACCTTGTTCTTATTAAATTTATCTCGAGAAGTAACTCTCAGCTGCTGAAACACTATGGTATATTTTTTTATTCTTATTAAACCCTTTCAAAATGAAATAGGGATATATACTTTCTCAATCAACAAGCATTTATCTAAATAATCCAATGAAATACATGCTTAAAGCCCAGAAGAAAGCACAGGCTTACAAGAATTAGTTTGACTCAAAAAGGCCAGTCGTATTACCTACCATGCTGACTTATGTAATTATTTCAGATCCTATGACCATAATTATATACCAATCCAAATACATGCATGGAATTATATCGAGTTACCATGCATCCAATGAGTAATTTTTTAAACTAATCTATTGTCTAGATTTAAACAAGAAATCAATACAACATTTTTTTTACCTTTTCGGCATTGATCAAATATGGACTCCTTTCCATGGACCTAATATTTACATTAGAAATCAATATAACCAAAGTTATACCTACTCAACATCCATTTAAACAAAACCCTACCCGCTACTGATCTAGAGCTAAAAAAGAAAAACAAAGTCTCACTTAATAACATCGATTCGTCAATTCGATTTCTGCCACAGCTCCAAAGATCTAAAATAGAAAGCAACTCAGTGATATGATGGTCAAGGAAGAGGGATCTATAACAGGTTCAGATAACGCCTTAGAGCATGTCTTGAACATGCTAAGGATAACATACTGGGGATCTCGTTAATATGAAAAATTAAAACATTAAAAGGCATGGTTAATTCATAGGAAAAACAATTTTTCCAAACAACAAGGAGGGGACTCCCTTCAATAGACTTACCTTATGACCTAGATGGTGCATGTTAGAGTTACCTTACAACCGATAATTTTTGTTTAGACTGGTTTTTTGCATGGATTCCTAAGTTGCGGGTTTGACGTGGTATGAAGCTGGAACATTATGTTGTTTTATTGTCGTAAGTTAGAAAAAAACCAAGTATACTAGAATAGCTACAACTTTATTAAAATACACCCATCTAAAAACCCCAATGTTCCCATATTGGGTGATAATTGTGGGAGAGAATTGTTCCCAAAATTTTATGCATTTTTATGAGCATATCTCCAATGGACATTATGGAGGTGCATGGCCCTTAAAGACAATTTAGTTTTATTTGACTGGTGTTAACTGAAGTATTATTTTTCCCCCCTTTCGTTTAAGTATGGAGACATTGAATCCACAAGTAGGTTTTGGAAGTTTCTTTACAACTTATGTTTTGGGCATGCTGTTGGGCGGTGAGTTCATCCTAAACTTGAGCATGCCTCCATTGGATTTTCTTTTTCAGACCTAAACCCTATCGATGGCCAGATCCCTGCTGGTGGATCCTACGAAATTTTGAAACTTGCTGGGATTTACCTTTCTCCATTGTTTGTTCCAAGGTTGTTAATCTCAGCTTATGATTGATTGGTTTTTAATTTAAGCCTTAGGTTTCTACATATGCATATAGGGGTTTTGAGATGTGTACGTTGTGCCAATATTCACCAGACTAGTATCTTTCCAGGAATTAAAAAGCGTGATAGTTTGATAAAACCATTTTGTTGAGTGCATTAGAAGGTCTTATGAGAATATGGAAAAATGAAAGGGTGGTAATTACAAGAATGTTATGACTAACTAATGACAAATCATTAAGTGTATAAATGGGTAAATAATTATAAGGGTTTTATGTAATGATGGGATGAATTTGTTACAGTTATCCCTATATAAATGTATGCTTCAATAATGAGAAAAATGGCAAGACATGCTTACTTAGATATTTTTCCTAGATATGCCCTTAGGGTTATAAGGGTCTCGAGTTGAGCAGGAAAAAATATACTCGGTTTTCATGAGAAAACTGTGGAAAAAAAAGGATAGCACATCACTTAGGATGTGAGAATTGTACCTTGATATGTTGTTTTTTTTAATGACAGAAGGTGACTAGTTTTGGTGGATGTAGCCCCAAGTATGGGGTGAACCACGTACACTGGTGTCTCTTGTTTTTGTTGGATGCTTAATTCTCACTACATTGTTTTTGTGTATTTATAACATTGTTCTACATTCTTGTCAAATGATTATTTACTTTAATAATGATGTTCAAGAAAAGTATGGTTATCTTCATGATATTGTTTACACACTATGTTTGTTTTAAAGGCACTTTAACGCTTGTGTACTACACCCCTTAAACTTCATAAATATGTTTTGGATTCACATTAAGATACTATCATGACTAATAACTCTCTATATAGAGGGTTCTAAATATGTGATGTTAATGGCAATACACCTCCCTTTTTTTTAGTTAGATATAGATATTGGCGGGTCGTTACGAAGAAATAACTTGGCACCATTAATGATAGATACACTCATGATAAAAAGCAATGTTGAAATAGTATATTTACTCATTTAGAGAACCATATATTAGTTAAGATGCTTTTAAGTCAAGTATGTCAAAAGGTGATAAAGCAAATTTAAATGCTAAAGGATTGTTAGAAAAATGAAATTGCATGAAAGAGGTTTCCACAGGTTTTTTTTTATAATTATATGCCACTAACATGATGCTCTCCTTTTGTAGTTACAGCATAATTAAAAATACTTTTACAATTTTCTCACAAAATGGTACTGAGGTGATAGAGGTATTTTACAAGTAGCGGCGAAACAAATCTTTTTCCCAAATTTCACCCAAAATACCATTTGGGAGTAGAGGGAAGTTACAGGTGGTATCAGAGCCCAAGTCAGAACTTTTGGGCCTAAATGGGCAGAATGTAAATCATAAGGTATAGTCAAGAATCTAAGTATGGAAGGGATAGAGGTGAAAAGGTAATCAGGTAAATACTAATTTGGTTTCCTGAGTCATATATGATGAAGGGGTGAAATGCAAGTTGTGTCCTACAACTTTTATGAAGTCCCATATGCTGATTTCAGCGAGTTCCTTCAGCTTTATTCATGTCTCCACTAACCATGAAACTCTTTCCAGATAAATTAATCGAAGACAGCTGTGGGAGAATTGATGAACGATTCATCATAAGTGAGATAAGTACCCTTTTTACGGTTCCTGAATACAACTCAAGTATAGTTAACATTAGTGAAATAAGGTCTTAGTAAGTACAAGATGTATTTACATAGGACCCTTGCAATAAAGTGTTTGGACTACCAAAAAGATTATGCTTGTCGTTTTGAATTTGAGGAGAATGGATCCAATTAAAACAAACGTATAAAAAGATACCAAATGTATTTAACCCCATTGATTTAGGTTAAAGTACTAGAGAGAATGTCCCTTAACAGAATTTGAGTGGCATATCATACATAACTCTATCTCCATGGATGATGTTGTAATACATGTTATTGCAATATGACAAACTATAGTTACTAGAGATACCCCCATTTAATGGACATTGGTTAACATAGTTACAATGCAATTAATTGTCGCTGAAAATTATTTGAGAAATTAATGGCTCCTTAGAATATCAAGCAATCTTACTGGAAAAGGAACTTGGTAATTTTAGGGTTGCCGTGAGAAAACATTTGAAATGGTTTGAAATAAAATGCAATGAATGCATTCTAAAGAAAGTCCAAATTGAATTGCATGTTTATGAAATTGAAGTACGTTGGTAGAAGAAAATGAGTATGGAAAATATAAGCGACTTAATGGATTAAACTCGATGAGGTATAACTAGAATCGAAAGGGCTTAGAGATAAGTGGTAAATAGTCTTTTTAACAAAAGTATAACATGTCAGAAAATCTTTTCATTTATTTGTTGGAAAGAATTTTCTTCTATAATGATTATGTTATATGTGCTAACAACTCAATTGTAGGTTAATGGTAATTTTTGTGAAAACAAGAATGTTTGGGATGGTACCACTGTAAAGGGTTCACGTTGAATATCTGGAATGTTACCGTTGCTGAATTAAGGAAGCATGACGTTGGTAATTTAGAAATTGATGAGACGATCGATTTGAGACAAGGTGATGAGTATGCTCTTAAAACCTTAAATATGAAACTAACAAGGTTGTTGTGCATAAGTAATTTTCTGGTACATCAACATGGATGTTATCAAGGGGTAAGTACATCTCGCACATACTTTGATTAATATAACAACTATGCATAGGAATGGAGATATGAGATATGCAAAGCATCATGGCCGCAATTTATGAAGAAAATCATCATTCTCAAACTCTAGAATTTTTTACGAGGATAATTATGACCAATTAATTGTGTATGATGATTGTTGTGGGTTGAATTGAGGAAAATGGTATTTTAAGCCTACTGCTAACCTCAATGAACATTGTCCTTACAAGAATGTTTACCAATGTATGGATAGATGGCTACAAAAGAGTGTTCCTACCCAAAAAGGATGATCCCTCTTGATATTTATACTGTTCCTCTAAAAAGATACTAATAGGCAGATAGAACTAGATATCGCCTAATATTCTTACCTCTCTAAACTTATCACTCATTATTGTCACGTAAGATTGAAGTGTCCCTTCACTTGTAACTATCCTAAGACATATGAGTAAATATGTTCTTTTGCTATTAGTATTTGAAAATGATATACTAACAGTGCAGGGTTTTGCAAGGAATTCTATCAGCCAGTATTGACGGTTAGTAAAAAGATTCACCAGTTTAAATCATGAGGTTAGAATGGGTGATGTTTTTACTTATTATAAATTGGTGAACTTCGAGGTTTTATAAACCAAGGATTAACTGTGGATTATGATGTTCATATACTGACATTGCTGAATTTTACTCAGAGTATAACCGTGGTCATGCTCCATGTACACTATGGTATATGAAATCCACTTGCATATTCAAGTTGCGCTCGATTGCTTAGGCATGAGTAAGGAATTATTTTGGATGATTCACATGGTGGTATGAATCATAAATGGTGGTAAAATCGCTGCAACTTATAAAATCCTAATGATTAATTAATGAAATTATGGTTTATCAATGAATGATTTGACTGACTATATAGCTGATTCACGCGTCAAGACAATAAGAGTAAAGTCATGCAAGCACCAAGGAGTGTGATTTGCAACAAGCAAGGTTAAAATGTATACTAATACCCACAAGGAAAACATTTTGATGCTACGGGAGTACCGTGGTGTTAGGAAAGTGATTTCTGTGTGAGCACACTGGTGTTAGGCATATATGTTGCAGGAGCACAATGGTGTTAGGCAAGCGATTGCTGCGTGAGCACATTGGTGTTAGGCATATGGTGTGGAAAAAGGCCTAGGCAAAATTCTAAACATCTGGAAGACAGGACGCTATCTCATGTTGCCGAGGAGAAAACTTTTAAGTAGGGGTTAAAATGGAGAGTAACCTCAGAAATTGTTGTAAGTCCACACGAGAATGAAAAAAGGAACACAAGGGAGTTTGGAAACATAAAAGAATGTAGAATGTGTTAAGCGAATGTAATTACACTGTTACATTTATTAAATGTGTAAATGCAAAGAAAGGATTTCCTTGGGTGAAGGGGGGGTAGTTAAAAGCCTCCAAGTGGAATTCTTATAAATCCAGTACATTATTGGGAAATAATCAAGTGTTATTATAAAGACTAAAAGAATGGTTTTCTTAATTGCAATTGTGGTGTTGCACAAAGATCTAGTGTTTATTTTTTAAGTTATGATGTGTGGAAGCGCTAATATTGTTAAAGGAAACTACAGGTCTTGGGAAAAAAAGGAAACTTGCAAAAAAAACTTGGAAAGGTTGAAGGAGATCCGGATGGAAAAGATGAAGCAAGAAAGGATGACTCCTGAGAAGGGGGAATTGGAAAAAACAGGAACACCGAGGACGGTGTTATTTTTAGGGGGAAAGAATGTAATGTCCCCCTTTGTATACCCTAAGTATGTGTCTCGATGAATGTATAACATACTCATTTTCTGGTGAGGAGCTCAAGGCCAAGGAGCCACTAGTAAAACCCTCTAATTAATACTATCTAAGTTCTTAAGTTGAATACTTAAGAAACTTAAGACATCAACATAGCTTAACGACTAACAACTAAGCCCACAAGGGCTAAAAATGAATAGTTAAAAGAGCCACAAATGATACCTTAGTCACATGTATCATTTGGGCTATGGTAGTACTAGAAATAAGCTCTGCCACATTAGGGATTCCTACTTTTCTGAGACAATCCCAACTAGGATACCATATCCTAGTTACTTAAAACTAATTGTGGTTAAGCCACGATAGAGGGGATCAAAATTATATAATTCCAACGAAAAGGCGTAAAAGTGTTAAAATCTTTAAAAAGTTTCAAGTGAGGAAACCAACCTAAGGAGTTGACTGTTGAGGGTCTATATATATTATGGTCACCTTAACATAGGAAAATATCATCATTCCACTTAATGAATTGGTACATACCATTTAATGAGATTAATTATATGCTTGACATATATCTTATACAAAGTTAATATGTATGTATATATATATATATATATATATATATATATTTGGTGGGCATAATAAAGAAAAACGACTTAATAATATTCCTTGAGGAAAATACTATAAACAAGGTATACCTAAATAACACACATTATTCTATATAAATGCTTGCCCTTGAGGAAGTTTTCTGGCCGCATAATTGATGGCGAGACTGAGAGAGTCATGCCTCAGCTAAGTCATTGGTTTTTTGTTGCTGCATTATTTATGCACGCCCCTGAGGTAGTTTTCCGATGCCATAATTGATGGCGAGAGTGAGGGTGACGTTCCTCAGCTAAGTCAATGACCATTTTTGTTGCCTTTACTTGTGAGAATTGGGAGCAACTTAGGGGGGAAACGGTTCTCCTTGGGTTATAAAATAAGTCACTAAGTTCATTTTGAGGGGGCCATGAGGAGCTAGAGAAATTAACCAGCTCTGCATCTTATAAGGGGGCTCTACATTTTTCTATGAGGTTCGACCTTTGCGATTGGAGGTTTCAGACTTAATCGCTGCAAAAACCATCTCAGAGTTTTTCTGTTTATTTATGTTTAAACAAAAGATATATGCCTGGGAGGAGAGGGATTTATGGTTTTGCATAGAGTAAAATCTCTGCGTTTTATTAAAATGGGTCTCCAATATCCTTTAAAACAGGTTTCCTTCAGCATGCTAGTGGATTTTTGGAATAGAATTACACGTGTCTCGACGTTCGTATCCTATGGGGAGATTCCACCGTGAAGCTGAGATCGAGAAAGTTTGGATTGAGGATCCCTGGGACTACGGGATAATGAGGTGACTTCCATGGAGATCGTGTGAGGCTATGGAACAATGTACCCGTTCCCACAGAGGATCATTGAAGCATAAGTGTGACTGTAGTTCTTCTCCATATCTATTTCAGATCAATGCTCTTTGTAATTAATGTTTGAGTTCTATTTTAACATGGAACTGGGTTCTATATGAGTACCATCTTGTATCTTAAATAGATCTATAATACATTTCTTTAGAACTCCAGTATATTTTTGTTAAATAGAATCCTAGGAGTTCACATTGGAGCTCCGTGGTTGTTCTGGAATACACTCTTAAGTGAGCGATAATAAAATTATTCAAATAGACTAGACAACATTGCTTTGGAAACTCCTCGATAGAAATTAAAATCCTAACTGCATTTCACTGCCTCCTGCAATTTTGCTGATGTAGGATCAGCTCTTGCTTACGTTTCCTTTTTTTCGATGCATTGAATGACCTTCACTTCTATAGTAAATGGATCATAGCGTTTCTTAGTACTGCAGCATATTTTTTCAAGGGTCATTGCGTTGATGGTATATGTTCTTAAGCCCAGAATCATTTCCCTTTTTCTGCATGGAATATGGGTTTGGATGTATTATATGAGTTGAAAATCGATTTCATGCATCCTTAGGAAAAACCTAGATGGCGCATGTTAGAGTTATCGTACGACCTGTAATTTTTGTCTAGATTGGGTTTTTGCATGGCTTCCTAAGGTGCGGGTTTGACCTTGTATGAAGCTGGAACCTTGTGATGTTTTATTGTCTTAAGTTAGAAAAAAATCAGGTATACTAGAATAGCTACAACTTTATTAAAATACACCCATCTAAAAACCCTAATGTTCCCATATTGGGTGATAATTATGGGAGAGAATTGTTCCCAAAATTTTAAGCATTATTATGAGCATAGTTCTAATGGACATTATGGAGGTGCATGACCATTAATGGCAATTTAGCTTTATTTGATGGATGTTGATTGAAGTATGATTTTTTGCCCCCTTTTGTTTAAGTATGGAGACAGCGAATCCATGGGCATGTTTTGGAAGTTTCTTTGCAGCTTATGTTTTGGGCGTGCTGTTGGGCGATGAGTTCATCCTAAGCCTGAGTGCGCCTAGATTGGATTTTCTTTTTCATACCTAAACCCTATCGATGGCCAGATCCCTACTGGTGGATCCTACGAAATTCCAAAACTTGCTGTGATTTACCTTTCTCCCTTGTTTGTTCCAAGGTTGTTAATCTCAGCTTACAACTGATTGGTTTTTAATTTAATCCTTAAGTTTCTACATATGCATATAGGGGTTTTGAGATGTGTACGTTGTTCCAATAGTCACCAGACTAGTATGTTTCCAAGAAGTAAAAATCGTGATAGTTTGATAAAACCATTATGTTGAGTGGATTAGAAGGTCTTATGAGAATATGGAAAAATGAAAGGGTGGTAATTACAAGAATGTAATGACTAACTAATGACAAATCATTAAGTGTATAAATGGGTAAATAATTATAAAGGTTTTATGTAACAATGGGATGATTTTGTTACAATTATCCCTATATAAATGTATGCTTCAATAATGAGAAAAATGGTGAGGCATGCTTACTTAGATATTTTTCCTAGAGACGCCCTTAGGGTTACAGGGGTCTCGGGTTGAGCACAGAAAAATATTCTCGGTTTTCATGAGAAAACTGTGTAAAGAAAAGGATAACACTTCACTTAGGATGTGAGAATTGTACCTTCATATGTTGTTTTTTTTAATGAAAGAAGGTGACTAATTTTGGTGGACGTAGCCCCAGGTATGGGGTGAACCACATACACTGGTGTCTCTTTTTCTTGTTGGATGCTTAATTCTCAGTACATTGTTTTTGTGTATTTATAACATCGTGCTATGTTCTTGTTGAATTATTATTTACTTTAATAATGATGTTCAAGAAAAGTATGGTTATCTTCATGATATTGTTTACACACTATGTTTGTTTTAAAGGCACTTTAACGCTTGTGTACTACATCCCTTAAACTTCATAAATATGTTTTGTACTCACATTAAGATACTATCATGACTAATAACTCTATAGATAGATTTTTCTAAAGATGTGATGTTAATGGCAATACATGTCCTTTGTTTTTGAGTTAGAGATAGATATTGGCAGGTCTTTACGAAGAAATAACTCGGCACCATTAATGACAGATACACTCATGATAAAAAGCAATGATTGAAATAGTATATTTACTCATTTAGAGAAGCATATCTTATTTAAGATGATTTTAAGTCAAGTATGTCAAAAAGTGTTAAAGAAACTTTAAATGCTAAAGGATTGTTAGAAAAATGAAATTGCTCGAAAGAGGTTTCCACAGGTTTTTTTTTTATAATTATAGGCCACTAAAATGATGCTCTCCTTTTGTAGTTACAGTGTAATTAAAAATACTTTTACCATTTTCACACAAAATGGTACTGAGGTGATAGAGGTATTTTACAAGTAGTGGTGAAACAAATCTTTTCCCCAACTTTCACCCAAAATAGCATTCGGATGTAGAGGGACGTTACAGTTTCCTTATTTTATTATTATCTTTCGATGATTTTTCTCCTATCTAGATCGTTGTATAGTCTACTAAGTTCTTGCATGAAGAGATCCCTTTTATCACCGCATAAGAATTGTTCATGTAGTCTGTATAGGTATCTCAACTGAGAAGTCAATTGCATCGTAGGTGTTGTCGATGGTGTTGTTCTCTATCGGGGCAATTCCTTGGGTTTTGCTGGTCAGGATTGAAGGTTGAACCTAGGTTAGTCGAAGCGAGCCAAAAAATGGTTCTTTTGTTGAGACTGGGATTATCATGAACGGGACATGTTTTGGCATCCGACGAGTCGTGATATCTAGGATTGGGTAGACTAAAAAACTAGAGAATTTTCATAAGAAGAAAGCAAGGGGTCATGGATTACTCCAACGAAATGTTTAGGAAGTTATGTTTACTCAAGTATTCATGAAAATCTCTTTAGATAATTTCCTATAGTACTGTAAGAATAATTGGAGATGATAGAAACCGAGAGGACACATTTTCAAGGTGGAGAACCCAACGACTGCATTTCTTTGTTGATTCGACTAATGGAGAGTCTCAGTAATCCTATCTCGAGGAATGCCAAATTTTGGGTTAATAGCATTTTTTAAGGATACATTACTGCGATTGTTGTAGAAGATATTAAGTCAATTAGTGAAGTGGAGAGAGAATTCTTCCAAGGACCCACATGTAGATATTTGAAATCCATAAAGTTATGGATTAAACTACTAGTTTGTTGAAAGGGATTCCTAAGGATAGAATATCAAGAGTAAATCATTATCTGTAGAGCACATGGGTCACGAAGGAAGGAAGTTATGAAAATGATCAATAAACTAAGCTCAGATGTTCCTAGCCGATAGTGAGGATGATGAAAATGGTGGCCTTCTAAGGAGTGGAAGAATATTTTGGTTGGGTAAAAGGAGAGGAATTGTAACATGGAGAGCGAGAGAGAGATGTAGTGCAATTGGAAGAGGGGATGGCAAGTTGGTTCCATATATATACAAAGAATCTTGTGATGAAGAGGAGGAATATCGACTTATTTCTGGAGATGAAGAAGAAGTGTGAGTTCCATACAAGGGCCAAGACTACAACACATCGACAAATTGACGTACATCTTCATCATTAGAGGTAAGACCCAAAATTATTTTGAAGTGCATTTTTCCAAAACAAAGTAATAGAAATATCCAAGATAATGGTCAGATAGTTATTACTCATGGAACATTCATTTCGAATTTGTTAGTACCCCAAGTACATATGATGTTTGGGGAAAACATAAAATTTCCTATATTCGATCGAAATGGGTTGGAAGACCCTAAGAAACATTGGTTCTTGAGTGAGGTTGTGTAGACCATTAGACAGGCCAAAGATGAGGGCATAACAAGGGATAAGATCATCACAACCTTTAGTGGTCATCCTCCCAAATAGTAAATGAATTTTTATGTGGTTAGTGCAAGAAACCATTAGAAGTCACTAGATCGTATTCGATCTAGGCTAGTATATGAATTCATGAAGCACAAGTATGATTTGCAGTGCATCATAGAGTTAAAGGAGATCAAGCAAATGTTTAATGAGTCTATCTGGGATTCCAACGAAAGGTTTAAGAACCTGATGGCTAGGAAAGTTTCCAAATGTGTGACGTCCAACATGAAGAATGGTTCATTATTGTGTTGTTACCACATATATGTGTCCCAATGATACAACATAAGATAGTGTCCCATATCGTAGATATTGATCTTGCTATGAATTTGGAAGCTTTTAAAGTTGGATAAATTGGCACGGGAATGATGTAAATGTAGTAACAGTTAGCTGATCTAACATTGGAAATACAAGACATCAAGAGAAAAAAAGAAATCCATCATGAATTCTAGTGTACGAAATGAAAAACTGAAGTCCATCATAAGGATTCATGTCCATCCTTCATTTTTTACCTTGCATCAGGAACACCAAATCCATTAACTTCAAAATGGCTGCCATAGTGTCAAGTTTTTGAAACAAGAGGTCATTGTTTGGAGGAATGTCTATATTTACATAAGATAATATGTATACTTGCTCTCCTTTATTGTTAATTACGTCAGTATGTGGGACATGATGAAAAGGACTGCAAGAAATACCAATCACTGTAGGAGAAGGAAGTAGACACCTATTTAATGAAAAATTATGAGCAGATGCAAGATGAACAAGCTGATGCACAATTCCCTCAACCAAGAGGGGTGGTAATTTTAGAGATCGAGGACAAGGAGGAGGAGGATTTAGGCGAGGGAAAGGCCAATTTTTATCTATAATTTTGGATAGTTGGGGTATTATGCTAGAGACTACACTAATGCTACATTGATATGGCTAACTGGAAATCCATAATAACGTAGAACCATAACCAACCTTCAAATGTGAATCCGAATGTTCTAATGATATAGGTTGAGTCTTGAGAACCTACTATTGTTGTTTTAACTATGGGTGATGTTTCTACTTGGGATGATCAAACATCACAATTGGAAAATCCAAGAGTTGACCTATGGTGCAAAATAAAATGCCATTCGACATCCAGAAGGAAAAGGGTGTCTTCTTTTATGCACAAAATAATTTTATGGACACAAATTGTGATTCAACATTTTTTGATATTTTGTTGTTTGATGATGGACCAGTCCTTGAGATTCCACCAAGTTTTGAACAACCACTCCAAAGGAAGACGATAGAAAAGGTAAGCAATTTAAAAATTTTCTTGAAGAGTTGTTTATCACTTGTAAAATATAAAGATGTTATGGAAGAGCCATTAGATATAATATGAAAAAACTCAATGAATTCTACGACCGGAGAAATTTTTTTATCATATTCATAGAACAATGAATATAGGTCAAGAGATACATATGAATTCCCATATAGGTGACTACGATATGGATTTCATTATTCTTGATTTGGGGTCAGATGTTAACATCCTAACAAGGAGAACATGGGAACTAATGGGAAATCCTCAGTTGGTATGGTATTATGTTAATATAATCTTATCCAATTAGATGATTTTTTTTAATATTGGTTGACTACCAAGGGCTCCTATTGAGGTGGAAGGGCTCAAGACATAAGCAAAGTTTGAGGTAATAAAGATTTTCAATTATACAAACCCTTGTCCAGCGCTACTAGGGATCGATTGGTCTATCGAGAATCATACAATCATAAAATTTAAGAATAGTATATTTCCTTTTGAATATTTAGAAATGTAGGTTGTCACTCTAATCAATCGTTTGGAGGGTCAATGAATTGTCGAGAATGTTGAGGGTGAAGGTCAAGAAAGGTACTTGGATGACATTTACAATATCTCATCTCCAATGGAAAACTATATAAATGTGACAACATATGGTGAATTAAGTTGGTGAAGTATTACTTCATGTTCATAATAGTAAGGAGAATATTTAGAGTATTGGAATAACTAGTTGCATAAAGTATCAATGTGGAAATGTGTGAAGATCATGAAATCTCTATGATGGGTATGTATTGAGGTATGTGATCTACCTACTTTCAAAGGATTAACTAATATAGATACATTTCTCACATAACTTCAAGAAAATATACTAAAACCTCGGTTCCTCTTAGATTTAAATGTCAGATTGAAAACTACACTAGCCACATGCTGGGTTGTTCACAAAAAATCTATCTCAGAATGGCCACAATGTCGATGAGTGTCGATGAATTTTAGAAATCATATTTGGAGAAAAAAAAATTATACTAGTTAGAAATATACATGATTAAGTAATCCTATATACCACATTGAAAAATGTTGTACGATATAGTGGGATTCACCTTGAAAGGAATGGGTTCATATGTTTATACATATTATAGTTATGATACAAATAAATTGGTATATGTCGACCGAGTTGCATCAAGGAACTATAGATTGGGATGATTTAGTTACCATATTCACACATGTTTTTATCTTTGTTGATGATATTCTGATGGTTGATACTTCTATGCACATTATTAAAGGCTATAGTTTTGAGGACATCCCTATTCTGATGTCAATTTTTCCTCAACGAAATGCTTTGGTTCAGAGATGGATGGAGTGTTATAACTTAATTGGTGAAACTAAATATTATTATCCATGTGATATCCATATCCATGAATACTAGGTTATTCGACCCATGGAGGGAATGGGATTGTTAAATGAAAATTTTCTAAATCCCCTCAAAATAAAAAAGGTGAATATTGGTTCCCTAAAAACTCAAAATTTTCCAATATTGGGGATTATTAGGATGATGAGAAAATGGGGAAAATGACAAATCTATTGCATGCATTATGCTATTTATTCCCAACAAAATTATTGGAAATGAAGGGGATCATTTATAGTATGGGTGAAATGAATATCCCTCTGAAATAAGATGCAAAGCCTCTCAAGCAATGGCCATATAGATTAAATACTAGATACAAAGAAAAGGTCAATACAAAGTTAGATCAAATGCTAGATGCATGAATTAATGAACCTATCAAAGAATCATAATGGATTACCCTATTTCTTTTAAGAGATATGAAAAATGGATTAGTCCATATATGTGACGTCCCTTACAAAGCAGAATGATGCTTTCCTACATGGTCCATTTCCTACACCTTTCATAGATGAAGTATTGGAGAGCGTAGGGGGGAAAGAGGTGTACTCTTTCACTGATGGATTATCTGGGTACCATAAAAAAAAATTGTGGAAGAATAATAGCACAAGACCACATTTTCAGCATAGTGGGTGTGACAAACCCATAATTCCTTAGGTAAAGTTGCAGAATTAATGGGGTAAATTTTTTTTTTCCTTGCTCTTCAAATGATTATAACAAGAGGTTCATTTAGGTAATAGTATTTGAAATTGAGAAAGAAAACTGTTTATAACTAATGAAACAAGAGGAACCCTTCCATTCATTTCACAACTTTACATCTTCATATATGAGTCATGTCAATATCTTAGTGTAAGTCCAATATACTTTTATATATATATAAAAACATTTCACATGTATATTTCACCTTCAAAGCTCCTTTATCAAGAGATCTTTATATCATTCAGAATATAATTATCGGTACCATATAAGGCATGTAAGAAATAGAGAGGCAACTCGTTTCATGTTTCCAAACTCTGATGATGAGGTAGCAATGGTATGACCCATGAGCTGAGTTGGTTATACAATTATAAGATTATATGAATCAAATATACTTAAACCATAAGTATGATACATGTTCTGGGCTCCGAACTTTAACCTACCCAATTAAACCTGCCGCCAACATACAAAATAACCAGCTCAAAATGGCCGCGTGGATAAGGAAGGCATGACCAGTTATAGGGTAGGAACAATACTAGCTAGGGCATTGTAATCTGGATCGCTGAAGCAATTCTTTAAGCTCCAATAAAAAATAATGCATATAAGAAAACAAATGGACCGGGAAACACAAGCTTCTGACTTTAGAACTCAGATAGCAATGATGCAATTCATTAGAGGAATTTTGGGGTCTAAAATGGGCCTCCTAAGGAAAATAATGAAATAATAGTTAAAATAATAAAATAATATTGATTAATTTTGGAGGAAGAAAGAAAAAAACTACTTTTTGTGTTCATATTTTCGACATATCTCCCCGTGTTTTTATATAAATTTTGATCGAGAGAGCTCATTGGATGCGGAATTTGATTCTGCATCCAACGAGTATCCACACTGCATACGTTTGACGGACCCTGCTACCCCAAAAACAAGAAATAACTGAAAAAATGTGATGATGACATCATCATCACATTTTTTCAGGTATTTCTTGTTTTTGGGGCAGCGGGGTCCATCAAAAGTATACAGTGTGGGTACTCGTTGGATGCNTAATTTTGGAGGAAGAAAGAAAAAAACTACTTTTTGTGTTCATATTTTCGACATATCTCCCCGTGTTTTTATATAAATTTTGATCGAGAGAGCTCATTGGATGC
>LPNX011153211.1:6521-30586 GCA_001517045.1 Pseudotsuga menziesii | reverse complement strand
GTTACCTTCCTCATCAGGACAGTCCATGTATTTTAATGTACCACTTCCTTTCCATCGAGGAACTGACCTTTTCCCCGACTTCCTTTCCTCTTAGGATGTCTCCTAAGTCGTTTAAGGAAACTTGTTATATTTTCTTGTATTTACTTAGGTATGTTGAGCCTAAGTCCCTCTTTCCCTAAACTCAGATATTAAAATAGATGGGAGATATGCTAGCGCCGCTATCTCTATCATGGATTCTTTAATCATTTGCTCTTATTGCATTTATGTTCCCTAAGTTTTTACTTATATAGGTTGCAAGATTTGTTTCCGGAGGGGCCTTGGCCTTGAGCTCCTCACCCGGAGACAATTACAATAATGCTTGAATTTACATTTAACTAGGGTTCTCTTGAGAGGGTTATTACAAATATTGAATCTGGAAGTCACCAGATGTTAAATTTGCAGGAAATTGCTGTTAGATTTAATATGAATTTCACTGAATGCCTTCGATTTCGTTTTGTGGAAGAACTTTGATAAGTCTGAATTTTTTTAAAATTTGAATACCCCCGGCCACATCAGTTTCTATGCTTGTCATCAGAAAAATTTAGGTCATTACTAGACTTGACGTATTTTAGATTGTGAGAGCTGCTGAAATTTAAATTGTAATCAATTGAATTTAGAAGTTAGTAGATGCTGATTTATAGTGTAGTTTAAGTTTGGGTCATTATGTGATTTGGTGCGATATGAATTGCCAAAGTTTGTTAAATTTTACTGGGTATTTTTATGATTGGTTTCACGTAAAGATCTATTGATTCTGGAATCATGGACAAAACAACATGATGTTATAGAGCCTAAATCATGGTGTTTGGCCGTGAGCTCATTCGCGGATAGTAAAGAACTGGTTCAGTTGGATATGCTAGCTGGTTATGAAGAGCCGGGCTGCGAGCATCCTTCTCTGTCTTTTGGACTGGGTAACGTTTCATAACTAATCTTGTTGGGATTGGGAAATGTAGTTTTCCACTGCACTCGCCTTGTTTCGAGGCTGAAACAAATTGTAACAGATCAGCCACATCATTGTACCCTTTTTATGGAAGAATTAATAAAACAACTAAAAGAAAACAGATTGGTGGACGTAGCCTCATGGACGAGGTGAACCACATGAATATGGTTGTCTTTGGTTGTCTCGTCCTTTGTACTTTTATGATGTGCATGTTTAATTTGTTCATGGTGATGTTAGTATAAATGCACTATAAAGGTTTGTTAAATGGAAGAGTTACTAAGTGTATTTTTGCAGACTCCTAATTAGGAAGCACATTACTTGGACGGTGTAAAGCTTTAAAAAAAAGCAAAAAGAAACATAGAAAAAATTTTACCCCATTTTTCCTCATTCTGCAACAAGATATTTTGGGGGACGTTACATATGGTATCAGAGCCAGCTACAACACTCGACCCCTAAGAATGGGCTAAAATTATGATTTTGCAGGAAAGACGAATTATACTTGGAAGAAGTTGCGACATGGATGTCAATTCCCGATTCAAAACCAGATAAGTACCATGCCAAACACTATTTCTTTGGATGCTGAATGATTGGTCTCTAGTATAAAAGTATCTTTCCAGGAATACAAAAAGGGACGAATATAGACACATTGTTAAAGTGAGCTAGAATGTTTTCCAAATTATTTTAGTGGCAAGAATGGAAGTCTCTGTCCTTACACCTATTTTTCCTTATCAATGGATTTTTTTCTATAATGCTATTCTTATGGCAAGTCTTGTTCCAGTAGTTAAAGTTGATAAGGGTGCTAACTTGGAAGATCTTACTCGTAGTCTTAGGACTCCCTTCTAGATAGTTGTGATGGCTGGAAGTTGATTTTATCATCAAACATTCTTTCTTACTCTTTCCTTTTTCTTCGGAGACCAAATGTGATTTTCCATCTTAATGTCATTAACCATGTATAAAGGAAGAATCATCCATCATACAAAAAAATCAGCACCATCTAGATATCAAAGATAGACCTGGTTTTATTACTAAGAAATACTTTTCCCAAGTACTAATTCAATGAGATTGCTAGTTAATGGTTAAGAAAACAATACTGCCCAACTCCTCTCACATTAAGCAGTATACACCAAAGTTTTGAGATGTAATCCTTACTGAATTGGGCCTATATGTATCTTGAATAAAGAAATGATTGTAGATGTTCTTATCTGGGCGGTGTTAAACTGAGTTGTAGACCTCACTCTATTTTAGCTATATGAAGAGTTGGGAAAAAAAAATGGAAAAACAACTTGCTATGCTACCATTAACAATATTACATCTAAGATTGGAAATCTTCATTGAAGACACTACTGGGCAATTTACTAATGATATTTAAGTAGATGGCACAAAAAAATATATATATATATAACAAGTAATGAGATCATTGTTTGAGGGAGTTGTCTTCTTGACTACATCTTGATATAACTAATATCCAAAACCAGCATGTTGCATTGAATATGTTAAGCTCAATTCTAGATTGATTTTCCATCTACTAAATTCAGGTATGGAATTTGGCAATGAAATAAAATCTTGGAAAGTTTTTACAATAATGTATGTGGATTAAGAATCATAGGAGCTGTTGTCAGACCTTCCTTTCTGTGAAAGTTGTTTAGGAGAACTAAATATGTGACATGATTAGGTTTGATGTTACACATAACATTTGGATTTTCAGCTATCATGGTATTTTAAATGATAACTTTTCTCTTCTGCCTCAAAACATGAGCAAAAATAAGTTTTGACATGTTGAATATATGAGGCATAGGATCAAATGTCAAGTTGTGTTGTGCAATGGAATTCACTCATATTTCTTCCAAGCACTGCACAGAAGTATTAAAATTAGTATAAGAGAATGATTAACTAGACTGATTACAAATGCACCATTAAAATTTTTTTAGGCTCTTAACAGGATTGGCAACAGTACCTGGAATTTCCAAGGTAAGTTAAACTTGTGTCTTACATTGCTTAGGATGTTGCATTGAACACCTTATAGTAGGCCTTGTAACAGATTTTGGGAGTCTAAATACATTATGTTTCATTACATGCTTTGTTCTTAAGCAACACTAATTGAGGCCTAAAAAGAGTAATAGGTGTTGTTTTAAGTTCAGGGTCTGGCACCCAAACTGTAAAGTAAAATGTGTGATAATAGTACCAAAGAAAGGTCAATTCAATTTCTCAGAATCATAGAATGGTATTCAAGTTGTGTTTTGACATTTTCTCATACAAGAAAAGGGATTCAGTTAAATCCCCACCAGCTGCATATTAAGGAAATACTTTAATGCTTGTTTGTCCAAAGAGAAAAACGTTGTTTTTGTATTTGCTTAATTTGTCTTCTACACCAAATCTGAATGAAAAAGTACATTGTGTCGAAAGGAAGTGTTAAAATTCGTAAACACTAACGTTTTATTAAAAATTGTTGGTCACTAAAGACAATTGTGATGACTTGGCCTGCTCAACAGGTCGAACAAATTTTTGGTTCCAATGGTGGCTGGACCAGACGCTCGATGCTCCTCCTACAGGTGTGCACATCCAATAGTAGATGACTTGAGTCCTAAATGGACATAAAAATCAGGTAGAGTTAAGTGTTGTCCAGGAATCGCTATCAACTTGTCATAAATTAATAGCTCTTGAAATAATGGTGAATGATGATATAAGTGTACACAAATTAGTTTGAAATACTATCTTGTGAACTATTATAAAGTAGAATGTGTGTTGCTTATAATAAGTTCTAATTATATTTCATTAGCTACTAAATGAATGCAAAGTGAATGCAGAACCTGAATGAAAGGTTGTGGTGAAGAGACTTAGGTTAGATGCAATTTTTTCAAATGTTTTAATAATTGGCGTGCAAGTATAGCCTTAGAATCAGGCTGTCCACATAGAGACTATTGATTTTTCTTATATACTCACAAGGTATGACAACAGATCTTTAAAGTCCTGAAATTGGATTTACTTACGAACTTGGGCTACAGTGCAGCTGAGGTAAGTAATTAAATGCATTGGGTTTAAATTCAATAAATGCCTTAGTGGTAGAAAAGAGTACACTATTATAAAGACTCTTAGTCAATGAATGAGAAATGAAGTAAGACATGACTTATGATAAAAGTTGATGATAAACTCACCACCTATGGAGTGATTGCAGGCATGGGAAAATTGTGCCCATGAGAAAGGAAAAAGCTCCAGGAAAGAGTCATCACCATGGGAAGTGGTGATGGAGGTAGATGACGAAAGCTACCTGTTTTCCCTCGGGCCAGCTAGGGACCATTATGCATTCTAGGGACACCCAGATGTAAGACATTTTGGTTAAGACTTGTTTTGCACACATTAAGAGGACTGTCAAAAGAGTGGGGGGCTCTGTGAAGAGAATAACCTCTAGGAGCTGCGGGGGTGTGTGGGAACGGAGGTGCCTAAGCTTGGCAAAGCACCCTGAAGAGCACAAAAAGGAGATACACCTAAGGGAGGGTATCATCCTTGTGTTGGGTGGCTTGAATTGGTACATGAAGTACTGTTAGCACTTGGAATGCTGGGATGGATGACATCCAGTGAAAAGAATAATGTTAGAAAGAGGTATGCACATTAAAGGTAAACTTGTACCTATGCGGTGTTATGTCTAATTTTGGCAAATAGAACTGACATGTGTATTGGACCCAGTGTGGATTATGGAAATGGTATAGTGATGAATTTCTGAGTTATACATTGTTTCAATGTCGATGATGGTATATATGCATATGTATGATTATAAATGCAGGATGAGAACCAGAGAAAGAATGGAGACAAGGCTGGCAAAAATAGGCAACACCGAGGATGGTGTCAAATCTAAGGGGGCGAGGATGTAATATCCCCTCACAACCCCCATCCGTAAATGCAAACTTAATAATAAACGATGAATGAATACTTGGGAATTGAAGGAATAATACCGATTTCCTTAAGACCTATGTGCTTGGGTGTTCTTACTTTGAGTCACTATGGAAAATTCATAAGTAAAAACCAAATTGAGGCATAGAGAGCAAAGGAGTCCTCTCTATAGCTTATACTAAGAAACTTAAGCTTGCTCTTGAAAAATCTGTATTATGGTCATGTCGCCCACATGACTATCTAAGAAAGTAATTTACGCTTAGGGAGGTAACTTTCTTTTATAAGTATAACCACAAACTACACCTTAGATACAAGAATACACGCACTGATTCTAACAAGAAATTACCATTTGAAGCATGCAAAGGTGCATATATATATATATATATATATATATATATATATATATATATATATATATATATATATATATATATATGTATGTATGTATGTATGTATGTATGTATGTATGTATGTATGTATGTATGTATGTATGTATGTATGTATGTATGTATGTATGTATGTAGGTATGTATGTATAATCATTGTATCATGATCTATTTATCCTATGATAAGGAAATGGTTTTAGTAACTATACATAAGGATATATTCAACCAATTTTAAATATGTTTGCACATAGAACTACCTAGATATATCATTATATCGAGAGATAAATGCAAATGGTAGTGAAGAATTCAAGTCGTTTGTTTGAAAGAGATTGAATGATAATTTAATGATGATTTAAAGGAAACACTTTACTTATCTACTTAATCAAATATTAAAAATGCAATCTCAAATTTACTGAATGCAACGATTTCCTGGTGTTTATTTCTGTTAACCCTTTGTATGTGGCTTACCCCCTATGCCCATGATTTCATATCTGGTAGATGCAGGATAGCGTGAGTTCAGGTTTTGTTAAACTCTTTACTTTTATGCCCACATTTTCAGAGAAAATGATCTGGCTGATGTAGGATAGCATGAGTTTATGTTTTGTTAAGACTTTTTTACTTTTATTCCCACGATTTCAGAGGAAATCGATCTGGTAGATGCCGGATAGAGTGAGTTTAGGTTTTGATGAAACTCTTTACTTGTTTATGCCCACGTTTTCAGAGAAATCGATCTAGCAGATGTAGGATAGCGGGAGTTTATGTTTTTTTTAAGTCTTTTTACTCTTATGCCCATGTTTTCAGATGAAATCGATATGGCGGATACATGATAACATGGATTTATGCTTTGTTAAAGAACTCTATTTTTTTTTCCTTTTGTGATTGCCGAGGTCTGATTTTCGACGTTGAGTAGAGCTACAATGAAGGTTATAGAGATGCATTCTGTTTTAAATGCTTTAGCATTGTACAAAACTAAATTTTGTAGATGTTCAGAGTAATAACACATACTATGAAGTTTTAAATTATTTAGATCAATATTGAATCTGGAAGTCAGCAGATGTGAAATTTGCAGGAAATTGCTGTTAGATTTAATATGAATTTCAGTGAATGCCTTCGATTTCGTTTTGTGGAACAACTCTGATAAGTCTGCATTTTTTTTAAATATGAATACCCCCAGCCACATCAGTTTCTATGCTTGTCATCAAAAAAATTTAGGTCATTACTAGACTTGATGTATTTTAGATTGTGAGAGCTCGTGAAATTTAAATTGTAATCAATTGGATTTAGAAGTTAGTAGATGCTGATTTAGAGTGTAGTTTAAGTTTGGGTCATTATGTGATTTGGTGCCATATGAATTTCCAAAGTTTGTTAAATTTTACTGGGTATTTTGATGATTGGTTTCACGTAAAGATCTATTGATTCTGGAATCATGGACAAAACAACACGATGTTATAGAGCCTAACTCGTGGTGTTTGGCCGTGAGCTCATTCGCGGATAGTAAAGAAGTGGTACAGTTGGATATGCTAGCTGGTTATGAAGAGCCAGCTGCGAGCATCCTTCTCTGTCTTTTGGACTGGGTAACGTTTCGTAACTAATCTTGTTGGGATTGGGAAATGTAGTTTTCCACTGCACTCGCCTTGTTTCGAGGCTGAAACAAATTGTAACAGATCAGCCACATCATTGTACCCTTTTTATGGAAGAATTAATAAAATGTCTAAAAGAAAACATATTGGTGGATGTAGCCTCATGGAGGAGGTGAACCACGTGAATATGGTTGTCTCTAGTTGTCTCGTCCTTTGTACTTTTATGATGTGCATGTTTAGTTTGTTCATGGTGTTGTTAGTATGAATGCACTTTAATGGTTTGTTGAATGGAAGAGTTACTAAGTGTATTTTTGCAAACTCATAATTAGGAAGCACATTACTTGGAGGGTGTAAAGCTTTAAAAAAAAACAAAAAGAAACATAGAAAAAATTTTACCCCATTTTTCTATATTCCGCAACAAGATATTTTGGGGGACGATACACAAGTAGAGTTATCATGGGTACGTAAGGTTTTTTTAGCTCTTGTTAATCCTAACACTTGTCATGAAATAGTGGAAAATGTGAATTCCCTTCAACCGTAATTCAAATTACTTTCCTTTAAATAATGTACTCCACCTCTGTTTCAATTTCATGGACTTGATCATTGTCATTCTCTAGTGTTCTAAGTTTCTTGTGTAGTAATTTACCTTATACATTTATTACATAATATTCTTATGGATTATTTGATTCCCATTTCATATATATTTATTTTATGTAGCTAGATATATATATTTTCAAATATTATACAACCTTCCCCCATGAGAATGTCTTTTTCACCCACAAATGCTTCATAAATTATGATAACATGGAAAGAAAATAAATAACGATGCATTATTGGGGTTGTAGTACTCCCCAAATGTCATACATTAGGTGGAATCTGTTAATGCTTAAATATATCATACATGGAATGTCTAGGATATTCTTTAAAAAGGAACCATCAACATACAAGATGTATCTCAACAAAGACGTGATCATTAGACCTGGGAGACAAACTATGCCCTATAATGATAAAAGCAGTAAAAAAAGGAAAAACACATGAACAAATGCATGTAACTAAATATAGTCCTGACAACTATAAAAGATTCGGAAGACCACAACTTTGTTCTGCATTTAATGCCCAAACCAAATAACTCTGATCCAAAATTGGAACATGAACTCCTCACATGCTTTGGCTAATTGAATATCCATTTTCATGTACTTGGGAAACTAGTTCATATGATGGAGTGTTCACATATGGATTTATATTTTTCTTGGCCACCCTTTTCCATATAAGAGGAATCCATGGGCATGCATTCCATAGCAATACATTAGAAAAAATTTATGCCATTAGATTCATACTAATGTCTTGTGTTTAAATCTCATCCCTCCCCCATATTGGTATAAACACGACACTCTTTTCTTCTTCCCCTAAGAGGCAAGTGTTTCTCCATCGTTATTTCATGTTTATCTATAAATTGCATCGATAAAAATTAACTCCCTAAGCAATATAGTTAGATTCCCTTGAATCTTGTACCTCCTATGTGACACTATTATATTTAGATGGACAATATGGCAATAAAAACATGTTTTAATACAATATTGTTCAATATTATTTGTTTATCTATTACCCCTCGCTTTGTTTCGGTTTACTTATAGTTTTTCTTTCATTTTTTCCTTACCAATCAAACGTTTTCTTGGCAATTCTGGGTTTAGTGATTTAATTCAAAAACACAACATTGGATTTGTGTTCCAACCTCAAGGATACTCTCAATGTTGGAGGTATGTCCAACCTTGTGTCTATTTTTCCAACAAAGCTTTTCTATGCACACATATACACCATGAGGAATAGTTGCATAGGATCGGATGATTTCGTTAAGAGAATAACCTCCTTTGTTATTTTAGGAGATACCTAGAAGCACCTTAGCTCAAAAGGAAAAAAAAATCCCTGATTACTTACTCTGTTTGAAATCTACTATGAGAGTCATCAAGTTCTAATTAAAAAAAATTTAATATTTAAATAATATTACATGACATTTATATTGTATGTATTATGTGTGACAATAAAACTTGTGATTGAAGTTAAGATAGGTGTGTGGAGTCCACTAAGTGATGGTTAGTTGAGAACTACTATATTGTCAGAAGTGTCAAATTAAGGTGTAAGAGAAAATATATCTCTCCATCTACATATTGTTTAACATCATGAAGTCTTGTATGTAATTGGTTATGGGAATATGAAAAAACTATTTCCATATAACTTGGAAACTCAAGTTAGTTTCATACTATATATGTTTTCCTTCAAACAATTTTACTTATAAGGGAATATGCAATGTGAGGGAAATTGAACCTAAATATTATAACTTCTAATACAAAAATAAAGGATCAGGTTAAAAATAAGAAATCTTATTTTGTATAGAATAAAATTTATCATTGGTTTTGAAGTAATGACATTAATATATGAGATTAGTATTTTCCTATTAAAGAATATTTCATGCATGCATGCAATCATAACATGGTTTTCATGTCATGAATAGAATAAGAAGATGGTAAAAAGGAATAATGGCTATAATAGAAGAAAACTCAAAGACATGATGCAAATAGTTAACTAGAACTAAACGAACATTGACAATGGTGTTATTTGAAAGTGCATGGGATGTAGTGTTTGTAATAAAACTAAATAGTTAAAAAAACATTGTTAGTTAGTAGTTATTAGTTAATGTTGGCTTGATAGGTCACACTTTTTAATGGTGACCTTTGATTTGTATAAAGACACATTCTATTTTTGTAAATATCGTCATTCAATAATACAATATTTTGAATTGGAAAATTCATTCCAAGTTGGTATCAAAGCCAATGTTCATTTCAATTTGTTCTTTCTCCTTCATGTGTCTCCTTCCATCTTTATTCATCTCTGTGTTTCACTCCACCTCCACTTGTTTCTCAGTTCTTCATGTTGCTTACCTACCACCTTCATGTTTCTATGGTGTTCGTGTTGCTTACCTAGAACCTTCCACACCCCTATGTCTTGCCCACCATCCCCCGCATCGTCTCCATTATCCTTCCTTCATATTATACATCTTCCTCTCTCCATTTACTCACACACAACCCTCTAATATTCATGCTTCTCTCCACCACTCACTACACTCCATACTCCTCCATTTATCTACTCATATCTGCATTCAACACGTCCACGGTCAATTCCTTTCATGTCACCATACTCAACGATCCACTCTATGGTTTTAAACCCAAATTCACAAATTTTCAAAAACATTATAATATTATTATTATAATAATTATGAATTATTATTATAATCTTTTGAAAACCTTACAAACTATAAAAATTTGTAATAAAATTATTATTCTTTTTTATAATAAATTATTAGAATTATAATTAATATTTTAATAGTTAAAAATCAAATTTAGACAAGATAGATACAAGAAATACTAAGAGGATCCCCCTAGAGAACAAAGACGGGTCCATAAATTCACGATATGATACATTTCAAAAGATATTGGAAAATCTTGAGTAAAGAGATGAGGGAATCCACAACCTAAAGCTAAAAATTCTCTGGCCAAGGGACCATGTTAAATGAGGCAATAGCTCATATACACTCCCAATGTACAACTTTGTTCACAAGGTCAATATAAATTTATCAAGGTTTGATGGAGAAAATAATCAAGACGGGATTCGATTGATCAACAAAATCGAAAAATATTATGAAATGTGCAATATATATGGTGACAATGACAAATTGAGTGTTTCAGAAATGTACATTGATAAAACCACTTGTGATTGGTTCTTATGGTGGGACTCAACCATGAAGGGAGGAAGTCTAGTTAGATATTGCAACACTTTCAAGAAAAAAAAATTTAAAAGATTTCAAGACATGGAAGAAATCAATCTCTATAACAAACTCTCTCATTTACAATAAGAAGAAACCATGGAGGAATATTTAAGAAATCTATTGGTACTTGCCACTTATGTCTAAGATATAACTGAAGAACGAGTACTGCGAATGAGCATAACGTATTCAAAGAGAGATAAAATTATTACACATCAAATACATGGAACAATACCACCAAAAAGAAGCATTAATTCAAGAGAAGTAAAAAACACAACGTGCGTTGGTTTATATACAATCCCACCTAGGATACAATGGGAAAAAGGGTGACAATCCATATCATAGGTGTAATGCCCCTAATTCACACTGAGGGCATAAGTGTAAAAATAAGAATATATTCATGTTCAAAAAAGTAATACAAGTGATGATAATGATGAAGAATCAAGAAACACACTTTCCTCTGAAACAGTCAGATAGCAATGAGGCTCGGAAGGAAGAGGCCAATGTCACACCAATGCTCTCAGTGGCTACAATGATAGGTATCTCTCAACCCCAAAACCTAAAATTGTTTGGACATATCAAAGGAACCAAGTTGATGGTGTTGATCAATAGTGGGATTATACACAACTTCATAGACCATTGGGTAGCGAAAAATTTAAACATATTTATCTACCCTACTGCCAACTTCCAAGTATCAATACTAGGGAATAAGACCACAACATGCGATGAGAAATTCCATAAAGTAGAAATACCTATAGAGGACTACACACTAATATTTCCAATGTATTTTATGGAAATCAGAGTGGTTGACATTATTTTAGGTACAAAATGGTTGGAAACGTTAGGGACAATCAGATTAAAGTTACAAGAACAATTTATAAATTTCTATGAAGATGAGAGGAAATATAATATTTATAGTATTAATTTCCCCCTCCCCAAATTGTGTCATCCTATAAAATGGAAAAAATGATAAAAAAGGAGCTCAATCCTTATTCTTACACTACTATTCCATTGAAGGAACATCTCACGAAAGACAAAATACTGACCCACATGACTTAGAGCAGCTCCTACAGGAACATACCCACATTTTCCAAAACCATCTTCATCTTCTCCTTCCCCCATGTTCTAAGGTTCACTTCAATAAGCTACATGGTGGAAAATATTTTTCTAAGCTAGAATTAATGTAACGATATTACCAAATCCATATTCGAGAAGAAGATGTCCCCAAAAAAACATTTGGCACCCACGAAGGTTTATAAGAGTTTTGAGTGATGTTGTTCGGATTATCCAACACTCCAGAAACATTTCAAACAGTAATGAATTACTTGTTTCTCCCATACATAAGGAAGTAAGTGCTAATGTTTTTTGATGATATCCTTATTTATAGTATAAATTGGTACATCCACCTCAAGGATGTAGAAACAATATTGAAGCTTCTAGAAGAAAACAAATTTTATGCTAACAAATCAAATGTAGTTTCAAGGAAAAAAGGAATAAAAATTTTGGGGCACATCATATCAGTTGATTCCATTAAGGTTGATCCCGAAAAAATTAGGGTGATCACAAAGTGGTCGTTCCTTAAGTTAGTTACATAATTAAGAGGATTTATTGCTCTAACAAATTATTATATAGTATTTGGTCGCAACTACACCCAAATTGTATCACCCCTAGCATCACTAATAAAAATGGAGGCCTTCAGATGGGATAAGGATGCAAAAAATTGTTTTGAATAGTTCAAAACACGAATGACTTCCACACGAGTGTTAGAAACTCCTAATTTTACGAAGACATTCATCCTTTAGTGTGAGGATTAAGTGATAGGGTTAGGATTTGTTGTCATGCGATATAAACACCTGATTTCCTTTAAAAGACAAAAGTTGCAACCAAGTGAGCAACCAAAATCCACATACGATAGGAAAATTTTGGAAATAATGCATGCCATTTTTAAATGGAAGCCATATCTATTCGGGGAAATGTTTCTTCTTAAAAAATACTAGGATAACCTATAATATTTCCTAACTCAAAAAAATATCTCTCCCAAACAACAGAAATCAATAAGCAAAATCCAAGTCTTTGATTTCGACATTTTTGTATAAAAAGGGAAAAGTGAATAGGGTTGCAAAAAACTTATCAAGAAAACACGAAAGTGATTCCTACCTTTCTGTCATATCCATATTTGTTATTGAACATATTTCATAATTTTAAAGTGAGTGTGTGAAAGAGCCAGAGGCAAGGAACCTAACTGAAGAAGTTTAAAACAACAAAGAAACAAAATCCAAATAGTCATGGGAAAAATACATACTATGGTACAAACAGAGAATATATTTACTGATTTCATCAAAATTCAATAGTCAATTCTTAAGAGACAACCATGACTCTCTAACAGCAGGCCATGTTGGTTTCTTTAAAACAAACCAAAATATTAGCCAATCATTCCTTTTTAGGGGAATGAACTCTCATATCAAAAAATAGATGGTTGAATATGATATGTGTCAAGGACAGAAGTTTAAGACAATGTCTCCTCTCCGTCTCCTACAACCCCTTCATATTCTCACCCAGAAATAGTTTGAGGTACATCCATGGATTTTATCATCGTTCTTCCTACAACATAAGGAAAGGATAGTATATTTGTAGTTGTTGGTGTATTCACAAAATATGCTAATTTCATTAGTATTTAATCCAAAGTAAAAGCAAGCCAACTCGCGGCTAGTTATGTAAAGAATATATTTAAGCTCGATGGGTTTCCCAATGTTATTGTTAGTGACATGCACCTAAAATTTACCCACGACTTTTGTTAGTAATGTTTCAAACATGTTGCGAGTGTACTAACTATGAGTACCTTGTACCCCCTTAGATAGATAGACAAATAGAAGTAGCAAACAAATTCGTGGAAGGATACTTGAGGAATTTTGTGAATGAACAACAAACTCAATGGTTACAATGAATATACCTTCAAGAATGGTATTATAATAGTTCATATCATACATCAAAAAAAATTTCACCTTTTGAATCCTTATATTTGTACCCACCTCCTATAGCAATAGAATATGTCATCAATAATTTCAATGTTCTAGTAGCAAGAGATTATGTAGAAAAATCCAATGAGGTCATCCACATTTTGAAGAACCATTTCAAACAAGCGAGAAACCACATGAAACAACAATCAAAATAAAAAAGAACCGACAGAGAATTTGATGCGGGTGATTGGGTGTTTGTTCGCCTTCAACCGTACAAACAAAATTCACTAAAAACATTCAAATATAATAAAATCACACCCAAGTTTCATGGCGCATATAAACTTCGAAAGCGAGTGGAACAAGTGGCCTATTCTCTAGACGTTCCAAATAAAGGAAAAATACATGACAAATTCTATGTTCCATGCCTAAAGAAGAAATTGGGCTCAACCACTCACATACAAACTAAATTTCCTATGTTAGACATTGAAGGAAAAATAGTTTTGCAACAAAAGTGCATTTGAGAAATTAAAACCACAACACTTCGCTCCATATGAGTCAAGGAATACCTTATCAAGTGGACAAACTTACCAAATGATGAAGCTACATGGGAGAATGAATATTTTTGTTCATGACATCCATCCTTACCAATATTTTTTGGATGAAGTTATCTAAAGAGGGATTAGTTGTAATAAAACTAAATCGTTAGTAAACCTAGTTAGTTACTAGTTATTAATTAATGTGTGCTTGATAGGTCACACCATTAATGGTGACCCTTGATTTGTACAAGGCCATATTTTACTTTTGTTGAAATCATCATTCAATAATAAACATATATTCTGTTGGAAAACTCATTCCAATCTCCGAGAATTTGAATCTCCGAAATGGTTAATCAATTTGATATATACTGTTATTTAGTTTTGTATAAGCATCAAATGAGACAAACAACATGAATAATGTTCTATGGTATGCTAGTTAGCTTTTGTTACAAATCTTCTTCCCTTAAAAACTCACGGAGAAGAACATAAGTATATGAGGCCGTAATACCATTAGAGGATAAGTTGGGATTATGATCTAAATAAAACCATAGGAAATTAAAATTTTATTGTATACCTTAGATAACCATGACAGTTATTCATAAGTTATAATCTACACCCTATTGGAACAAAATGATGGTAGATTATAATATGGAATAACTTTAATAAACCGTAACCACCACTCAGAGATGTCTCCTAAATTGTGTTAATAAAAAACCTCCAAAATTATAAACGGTTATGGTACAAACTACCTAACCTAACCTAGTAGCATTGCTGTCTTGTTAGATTTTGACGAGTAAAGGAAGAAGAATTTAAGTGTACACAGTCATCTATGGTTAGACATTTCAGAAATTTCCTATCACGACTTGTAAAAAGGGATGTAGGGAGGAGGACTTAAAATGGAACCATGCAAACATAGATTTGCATTTTCATAATGTTGCATAACATTCAAGTATATATTATTGTATCAAAGTTATAAGAAAAATAACTAAAAACTAAATATTCGTTTTAGAGTGGTTCATAACAATTATTAATTTAAAGAACAAAATAAAAGATAATGACACATCAAGGTTTATGGAATGACTCATTTTTATGTACTATCATATCTTGATAAGCATATAGTATAATCATAATTAAGTTTGAAATACTTGAAGAACAAGAAAATGCATTAATATTATGAAATCATGGTTGCTTCCCGGTGTTATTCCTTATAAACACTCTTATAAAGAAAAATATGCATACTCACTTGTTACATTATCATTTGGTAAAAAAAATTACAAGACTTTATTTAAGACTCTTTTCTTTTACCCTATTATTTTTTAATTATTGATAATACAAACCATTAAATAACCTAAAAAGAGGACTTGGAAAATGCTAAGCTCCAAATGTGGGGAATGTATATTATTTATATAAGTACAAATTTACAAATTATTTATAATCTATTAAAAATTACACTAAATACCAAGTAAAGCACGGACATAGGTCTCTCCATATCCTTATAGATAAAATTCACAAGGGTAAATTTATACATCCCTTAGTCGCTTTAATTAGTTTAGACTTTTGTAGCATCACATCAATCAAGGATAAAAGTATTTCACATTGAAGCTAGAGGATGAGATCTTAATATTACATATCAAACCCTACATAAACCCACTATCTAATCAAAGGAAGACAAGTAAGACCAACAGCAAGGGTCTGCAAAGAGCAAGTCGTCCATGAAACGACCGTAAGTTGATACAAAATTTAAGCATTATAAAAAATTTAAGCATTGGTGTGAAGTCACATTAAAAAGAAAATATTACAAAAAAAGTTCTTGAAAGTATTTTACTATATTTTTGAAGATAACGAAAAAGGATTTTTTTAGTTTAAAAACTGTTAATGGAATTATGTTTAATGAGAGGGATTTTATTGGTTTTTGGTGAAAATGAATTTTGAAGAAGAAGAAAATAAAATGAAAGTGAATTTTTATTATTTTGAAGAAAAGAAAATGGTAAAGAATTCTATTAAAGAATCTGAGTGGATATGTGGAATAGAAGGTAGTAGTCAAACTGTTTGTATCTACTTTACAGATTAAACCTTTCCAATCAGAATTTGGCAGCTAAGCATTGGTACAAGGAAAATTAAGAAGATATGTTTAAGGAGAGGGATTTTATTGGTTTTTGGTGAAAGTGAATTTTGAAGAAAAATAAAATAAAATGAAAGTGAATTTGTAATATTTTGAAGAAAATAAAATGATAAAGAATTCCATTAAAGTATCTGAGTTGATATGTGAAATAGAACGTAGCAGTCAAACCATTTGTATCCACTTTAAGGATTAAAAAAAAAATCAGTCTCTATTAAAGTGTATGTGTGAAGAAACCTTTCCAATCAGAATTTGGCAGCGAAGCATTGGTACAGGAAAAATTAAGAAGAATCCTTCCTGAAGGAAGGTCGTTGTCTAGAAAGATGAAAATCGTTGCAAGTTTGTGTTATGAGAAATTGTTGCATAAAAAATAATGAAACAGAAATGAAAATTGTTGTATAAAAACATTTCTGTTGTATTGAAACATAGCATCTGGAAAAAACTATAAAGTAGTCTAGGCTGCATCAAAAATACGTTTTTTGAAAATTGTAAGAAAGAAAGAAGCCCCATTGAAGCTAGAAGTGAAGAAAATCCAAAATGTTGCAGAGAAAACATGTTCAAAATGTTCAGAAAAATAAAATTGTGTGAGAGAAGAAAAAGCTCGATCATTTGAAGAAGTTAGTCCAATATAAAGAATTAAAAATCCCCGTGAAAATGTGTGCCCGTTGTTGAAGAAAAGGGAAAAGTCCATTCTTTAAATTGTTGAAATCGCTGCTGTGTAAATTGTGAAATCAGATTTGAAGATAGCGTTGCAAATCCACTACAAGCTGCAAACAGAAGCCAAGTTATAAACTCGGTGAAGAAGGAATGATTCATGTTTGAAATTTTTTAAATTTTGGTGTGAGACCTTAGTTTAAAAGAATTTTAGTTGATATATGTATGGTGAAGAATAAAGATATAAATATATTTTAGTTTCATTGTTGGAATTCCTAACTCTAGCAAAGAAAATTTAAAGAAAACTGAAGAAGGACCATGAACATTGAAGTAGAAATCATAAAGATGAAGATAGAAATGATAAATATAAACAAAAAACACTATTTTGTACATGATCTAGATATCAGGTTGTTTCTTCCTAATACATCAAGATTCAAGTAAATTAATATATGTTCTAAAATTTCATCCTTACATTGTGTTTGTATAGCACAGTGTTTTATTCATTTTTGATAAACCGAGTAGCTAGAGTACTTTCCTAGCAAACTGGCGAGCATCATGGATGGTTACTAGATGTTTTGGTAGATGGAAGTATGCCCATAGGGTTGTCATAAATTCATTCTATGTACCAATGTTTGGCCCAAAGGTACGGTTGCTTCCTAGTCACTACTTAATATGACAGTTTTTTGTTTTTCAGCATAAAAGACGCATGACTAATGTAATTGGGCATATGTTGAATGAGGTGCATGATCTGTTGTACCCGATACCTCCGAGTTCCCAAAATCACCAAGTTTTTTGGTCCATTTTGTAATGCCTTGTCATAGGCTTGTTTTTGTCTCTATTCTGTTGTAAGCTTGTTTGGTGTATGTCTGCTTAGTAGGAATACTTGTAGTGCTAAGGCACCTAATATTACAGGATTTGATACTCTCCCACAACATTTTTGTTTTGTCAAGTTTTTGAATAGACTACCGCTAGAGGTAATGGGGTGATAGGTGTACCCATGGCCTAAACTTGATCAAGGTCAGAGATACGAAAAAGCATGTTCTATACATGGGGATTAGTTGATGGACCAGATATATTGCCAATAGTTACTATGTTGAAAACCCAAACATGAAGAATGAATATTAATAGTAAGCATAAGCAAACCTAAAAAATCTTATAAAAAATGAAGAAGAAGAAAAAGATCAAAAGAACAGAGTTTTCTCTTCTTCATTTTTGAAGAGATTCTTTAGGCTTGCTGATGATTACTATGTCCTTCGTTACCATGTACATCCATGTTCCCAATGTGATCATCATGTGCATCATCTCCATCAGCTCTCACGATTTGTGGAGCTAATGGTAGAGGGTTGTGCTGCTCCTCCTCAAACACTGCTCTGTCATGTTCTTGGGTTGTCTTTGCCATAATTGCGAACTAATGAGTAGCTAGCTATAGCAGATGCTGCTCTTCCAATTCACCTCTCGTATTCCCTTCATTAGCCTATAATTGTATATTTGCAAGCTCATCTGCATGGGCTCTCGCTATTTGTGGTGGAACCACTCATGGAGGGATATTCGCCATGTTTGCAAACTGACGAGCAACTACCTATAGCAGTTGCTGGATGTGTTGCTCCTCCAATCCTTCGTTACTATGTACATACCCATAAACATTAGGGTGATCATCCACATAAACATTAACATGAATATCCTGATAAACAAATTCAATTGGGCCACTACATGAATATCCTGATAAACAAATTCCATTGGCCCTAGTAGCAGAAGTCGATTGGACTATTTTATTGCTTGCTTTTGTAGTGGAGGCCCAATTTTCTTACCTCCAAATTCTTTGTCTCCAAATTCTTTTAATGCTTCCTCCCTAGCTTCTAGTGCCACATTATCTTCTACCTCAGTCTCCTACAAACTACACTTTTCGACCTTGCATATTTTGCAGGGTTTTGTAGGTTCTCTACGATCATGATGATCACAAAAATGTTCATAGTTGGACGAGATGGCCTCTCCGCAAACGTAACACATAGTGGTTATACACCTTTTACACCTGACCCTATTGCATTAATCTATCTTTAATATCTCTAAGGTTTTACATTCTCTTACAACTGCCTTTGTCATCCTCTCTTCAACTTTTCTACGAGCAGCAGTCTCAGATGTTTTCGCATTCTCTTCACAGGGTAAAGGTAGGTGATTGGGCTCCTTGCATTGGATACATGAAACCATTAAATATTTAGGGTTTGGAAAAAACTATAATATGATTATTATAATAATTAATAATTATTAGTATAATATTTTGAAAATCTTAAAAACTATTAAAATTTGTAATAAAATTATTATTATTTTTAATAACAAATTATTATAATTATAATTAATATTTTAATAGTTAGAATCCAAATTTAAACAAGATGAATACAAGAAATACTCATAGAATCCCTCTAGAGAACAAAGATGCATCCATAAATTCACCATATGATCCACTTCAAAAGATATTGGAAAATCTTGAGCAAAAAGATGAGGGAATCCATGACCTAAAGTTCAAAATTCTCTCGTGAAGGCACTATGTTAAATGAGGCAATAGATCATATACATTCCCAACATACAAATTTGTTCACAAGGTCAAGATCAATTTACCAAGGTTTGATGGAGAAAATAATCAAGATGGGATTCGATGGATCAACAAAATCGAAAAATATTCTGAAATGTACAATATATGTGGCGACAAAGACAACTTGAATGTTGCAGAAGTGTACATTGATAAAACCACTTGTGATTGGCTCTTATGGTGGGACTCAACAATGAAGGGAGGAATTCTAGTTAGAGATTGCGACACTTTCAGGAAAAAAAATTTAAACGATTTCAAGACATGGAAGAAATTGAGCTCTACAACAAACTCACTCGTTTACAACAAGAAGGAACCAGGGAGGAATAATTAAGAAATATATTGGTACTCACCACTTATGTCTAAGATATAACTCAAGAACGACTACTCCGAATCAACATTGGTTGGCTGAAATAATGTATTCGAAGCGAGATAAAATTATTAGACATCCGAGACGTGGAACAATCATGCCAAAAAGAAGCATTAATTCAAGAGAAGTAAAAAACACAATGTGCATTGGTTTATATACCATCCCACCTAGGATACAATGGGAAAAGGGATGGCAATCCATCTCATAGGTGTAATGCGTGTAATTCATGCCTAGGGCATAACTGAAAAAATAAGAATATATTCTTGTTTGAAAATGTAATGCGAGTGACAACAATGATGAAAAATCAAGCAACACACCTTTCTATGACACAGTTAGATATCAATTAGGCTAGAAAGGAGGAGGCCAACATCACACGAATTCTCTTAGTGGCTACAATGACAGGTATCTCACAACCCCAAACCCTAAAATTGTTTGGCGATATCAAAGGAACTAAGGTGACGGTGTTGATCGATAGTGCGATTATACACAACTTCATAGACCCTAGCGTAGAAAAAAATTTAAACATATTCATCTACCCTACTGCCAACTTCTAAGTATAATACCACAGAATAAGACCACACCATGCGACGAGAAATTCCATAAAGTAGAAATACCTATAAAGTACTACACACTAAGATTGCCAATTTATTTTATGGCAATCAAAGTAGTTGACATTATTTTAGGTACAAAATCGTTGGAAATGCTAGGGACAAAAAAGATTAAACTTACGAGAACAATTTATAAATTTCTATGAAGATGAGAGGAAATATAATATTTACACTATTAATTCCCCCCTCCCCAAAATTGCCTCATCCTATAAAATGGAAAAAATGATAAAAGGGAGTTCAATCCTTATTCTTACACTGCTATTCCATGGAAGGAACATCTCACGAAGGTCAAAATACCAACCCACATGACTTAGAACAACTCCTACAGGAACATACTGATATCTTCCAAAAACCTCTTCATGGTCTCCTTCCCCCATGTTCTATGGATCACTTCAATGAGCTACATGGTGGAAAATATTTTTCTAATCTAGACTTAAAGTAACGATATTACCAAATCCATATTCAAGAAGAAGATGTCTCGAGAACAACGTTTGTCACCCACGAAGGTTTATAAGAGTTTTAAGTGATGCCGTTGGGCTTATCCAACACTTTGAAAACAATTTAAGTGGTAATGAATTACTTGTTTTTCCCATACGTAAGGAAGTCTGTGCAAATGTTTTTTGATGATATCCTTATTTAAAGTAAAAATTGGAACTCGCACCTCAAGCATGTAGAAACAATATTGAAGCTTCTAGAAGAAAACAAATTTTATGCCAACAAATCAAATGAAGGTTCGGGGAAAAAAGGAATAGAACGTTTGGGGCACATCATATCACTTGATTCCATTAAGGTCGATCCCAAAAAAATTATGGTGATCACAAAGTGATCGTTTCTTAAGTGAGTTACTTCATTAAGAGGATTTATGGCTCTAACAAGTTATTATATAATATTTGTTCGCAACTACGCCAAAATTGTATCACCCCTAACATCAGTAATAAAAATGGATGCTTTCACATGGGATAAGGACAAAAAAAGTTGTTTTGAACATTTGAAAACACTGATGAATTCCACATGTTCACATGCAATATAAACACCCGATTTCCTTCCAAAGACGAAAGTTTAAACCAAGTGAGCAAGCAAAATCCACATACGAGAATAAAATGTTGGCAATAATGCATGCCCTTTTTAAATGGAAGCAATATTTGTTCACGGAAACATTTCTTGTTAAAAAATACCATGACAACCTTTAGTATTTCCTTACTCAAAAAAATGTATTTCCCAAACAACAGAAATGGGTAAGCAAAATCCAAGTGTTTGATTTCGACATTTTGTGAAAAAAGGTAAAGGAGAATAGGGTTGCACAAAACTTATCAAGAAAACACAAAAGTGATGCTTACCTATGTGTCATATCAGTATTTGTTACTGAACGTATTTCACAATTTTAAAGTGAGTGTGTTAAACAGCTAGAGGCAAGGAACCTAACTGAAGAAGTTTAAAACAACAAAGAAACAAAATCCAAATAGTCATGGGAAAAATACATACTATGGTACAAATAGAGAATATATTTACTCATTTCATCAAAATTCAAAACTCAAGTCTTAAGAGAGAACCATGACTTAGTAACAATAGGCCATCTTAGTTTTTTTAAAACATACCAAAATATCAGCCAATCCTTCCTTTTGAATGGAATGAACCCTCATATCGAAAAATAGGTGGTTGAATATGATATGTGTTAAAGATAGAAGTTTGAAACAATGCCTCCTCTCGGTCTCCTACAACCCCTTCATATTCTCACCCAAAAATGGTCTGAGGTACATCCATGGATTTTATCGTCGTCCTTCCTAAAACATAAGGAAAGGATAGTATATTTGTAGTCGTTGGTGTATTCACAAAATATGCTCATTTCATTAGTATTTCATCCAAAGTAAAAGAAATCCAACTCACAGATAGTTATGTAAAGAATATATTTAAGGTCTACGGGTTTCCGAATGTTATTGTTAGTAACATGGACCCAAAATTTACCAACGACTTTTGTAAGTAATGTTTCCATAATGTTGTGACTTTACTAACTATGAGTACCTTGTACCCCCCTAGATAGATAGACAAATAGAAGTAGTAAACAAATTCCTTGAAGGATACTTGAGGAATTTTGTGAATGAATGAAAAACGCAATGGGTACAATGAATATACCTTGCAGAATGGTAGTATAATAATTCATATAATACATCAACAAAAATGTCACGTTTTGAATCCTTGTATTTGTACCCACCTCCTACAGCAAGACAATATGTCATCAACAATTTCAAATTTCTAGCAGCAAGAGATTACGTGGCAACATCCGATGATGTCATCCACATTTTGAAGAACCTTTTCAAACAAGCGAGAAACCGCATGAAACAAAAATCAAAATAGAAAAGAACCGATAGATAATTTGATGTGAGTGATTGGGTGTTTGTTGGCCTTCAACCATACAGACAAAATTCACTAAAAACATTCAAATATCATAAACTTGCACCCAAGTTCTATGGCCCATTTCAACTTCGAAAGCGATCAAGACAAGTGGCCTATTCTCTAAACATCCCAAATAAAGGAAAAATACATGATGAATTCCATGTTCCATGCCTAAAGAAGAAATTGGGCTCAACCACTCACATGCAAACTAAATTTCCTATGTTAGATGATGAAGGAAAAATAGTGTTGCAACCAAAGTCGTATTAGAAATTAAAACCACAACACTTCGCTCTAGATTAGTCAAGGAATACCTTATCAAGTGGGAAAACTTACCAATTGATGAAGCTACATGGGAGAATGAATATTTTTGTTTGTGACATCCATCCTTACCAATACTTTGTGGATGAAGTTATATAGAGAGGGATTACTTGTAATAAAACTAAATAGGTAGTAAACCTAGTTAGTTACTAGTTATTGATTAATGTGTGCTTGATGGGTCACACCATTAATGGTGAGCCTTGATTTCTATAAAGCTCTATTTTACTTTTGTTGAAATCATCATTTAGTAATAAACATATATCCTGTTGGAAAATTCATTCCAATGTCACACAATTTGAATCTCCGAAATGGTTAATCAATTTGATATATACTATTATTTAGTTTTGTATAAGTATCAAATGAGACAAACAACCTGAATAATGCTCAAGGGTATGTTAGTTAGCTTTTGTTACAAATATTCTTCCCTTAAAAACCCATGGTGAAGAACATAAGTATAAGAGGTCGTAAACTAATGACATAGATCTCCCCATATCCTTACCAATAAATTTCACAAGGCTAAATTTATACATCCCATAGTCCTTTTAATTAGTTTAGACTCTTGTAACATTATGTCCATCAAGGATAAAAATTGTCTTAAACTAAATATTCCACATAAAAGCTATAGGTTGTGATCTTAATATTACATATCAAACCCTACATGAATCCACTATCTAGTCAAAGGAAGACAAGTAAGGCCAAGCAACCTGGCTATATAAAATTTACTTACTTCTATTCAACAAATAAGGATTGAATAAGTAAAAAAAGAATAGATAACCGTTTATAAGAATTGCTTGTTTAACATCTCTCTAGAGAAATACATGATATGTAACATCTCTCTCCCACCTTGAAGACATAAGAGTAACTACAGCTCATGTATGTATGTATATA
>LPNX011153189.1:47618-89539 GCA_001517045.1 Pseudotsuga menziesii | reverse complement strand
GAACACAATCAGCTGCTGGGCCCCAACATGGAAAATATTGCAGAAATGGCAATGGCAGAGAAGATGTCGGTACTCTCAAATCTCACTACTCTGACTATCGATATTCAGAAAGCCTTGCAGACATGGACGGACTTTCAACATCAGCTCGCCATCACAGCACCAGCAATAGTCGAAGTCTGTGTACAGAGAATACCAACTATTCGGTTGCACAGCCCACCTCAGTAGCAGTCTCCTTTTTGCAGATCTAATTCTTGTCATTCTAATCTATTTTGTTTTACCTCCCTCTTTCTTCGGGACGAAGAAATGTTTTGTTTGTGGGGGAGATGTAGAAGGAGCAAGTCGACATAAGTCGACTTGAACGAAGACCGACTTAGTCGATCAGCCGACTAAGTCGAGAGACCGACTACGTCGGTCGGCCGAGTAAACACAGTAGTTAGTCTGTTAACTAATAGTCGTGTCGGTTCGGTGAACCGACAGGTAGTTATGATTGTAACTGTTTGTAACCTGTATATTAGGATGTTGAGCCACACAAGAACGCAGTTCAGTTCTTGGCTTTGTATGATCTATTGAGAATAATATAATCTGTTCATGTTATCAGTTCTTGTCTCTTGCATCTGTGTATATTTTTGTATGTATTATTGGTAACCTTATGTGATCTGTAGGATTACAACAGGCTCCAGCATTTGGAAATCAGCTCAAAAAAATTGAAGCCTCCTCCAAAGTCACAGTTTGTGGAGGTCAGAGAAGGAAGGACTGTGTTGTTTGCTAGTGATGCTTGGAATAAGGAGTTGTGCATAGCCAGTCGATATGACGTCCCTGTGCTAATCCATCATCTTCAGAATAGTTCAATGAAAAACGTGGAGGAATTTTGGGACTCTATCTCCCCAGAAAAACTCTTTAGGACCTGGAAAGTGAAGGAATGGTGGAAAACTCTTGCCCTAGAAGAGAACACTGAGGATTTTTACAATGAAATTTTCTCCATGAATATCCCCAAGAATGCAGGACCGGACAAGCTCAGATGGGGGTATATCAACCTGGGAAACTTCAATATTAAAGAAGCCATTGACATGTTTACTGAAGCTCACAGAATGGAGAAGGAGGTTAAATGGAGGAAAATATGGGGCGGGCAATGGTGGCCCAAAGTGGCAGCTTTCAGATGGATTCTCCTCAAAAGATGCATACTCACATGGGACAATATTCAGGAAAGGGGGGTCATGGGTCCGTCAAGGTTCTTCCTTTATGAAAGAAGTAATGAAACCATAAAACACCTTTTGGACGAGTGTCCAATAGCAGATACCATCTGGGAAAGAGGAGCAGGGGTGTTCAAAAATAACCACAGACATAAAGGTCTCCTAGATTTAACAATTGAAGAATGGATGAAGAACGCCTTCAAAAACAAAATCGTGAATAGGGTATGGGAGCTGCTTTCAGGATTCACTATGTGGGAAGTATGGAAAGCACGGAACATAAGAATATTTGAAAATAAATATAGATGGGTTGAGGAAATATGGGCGTTGATTGAAGCACAATTAAAAGAAACAATAACCTTAACTCTTTGGACCCAGGAAGACTTCGCAGGAGAGGAAAATGAAAGACAAATCCTCTATGAATTAGGGATATTCGAGTTACCTGTGAACAACTCACACCCTAGAACAACGCTCAAGCCTCTACGTAGCTCATATTTCTGGCAGTGTCTGGTGGATGGTTCTTTCAAAATTAACTTTGATGGAGCTGCAAAAGGTAATATGGGACCTGCAGGGTTCAAAGGCGCCATTAGGAACTCGGAGGGAGAAATTCTCAAAAAAAATTGTGGTAACATTGGAACTAGCACCAAAAATCTGGCAAAGCTAGAAGGGCTCATCAATGGGTTATTCTGGGCATTGCAGCAGCAACAGACTCCTTTAATTGTGGAAGGAGACTCCTTGGTAATCACTAATATTTCTCAAAGAATTCAAAAGGGTGCAGCCATTTCGTAGGTCATCAACAATTGGCGATGGGAAGGTAGACTAACATAGCTCAGAAGGTTGTTAGTGGGAACACTAGCGCTCCATTTCACGCATGTCAAACAAAATTATAATAAGTTGGTGAGCGTTCTGGCCAACGAAGGTGTTGGCAAGAATAAATCTTTCCATGCATAAATGAGAAAGGACAAAAATGATTGAACGATCTGGTGATGATGTGAAGAGTTGGTGGAGGAGGATGTGGGAAGGATGGACGGTGATTACCCATGACAGATGCATGATCTACCACCCCCGATGAAGGCAAGGTGTATTCACTCCTCTGCATCAAATCAACCATCTGACACATCCATCCACATGCACACTACCCACGTCATGGCCAAGCCCACTCATGTAATAAATGTGCTTGGGAATGATGACGATCCTCCCCCATTATCTGTGGCAGGCGCGAAAGGACGTGAAATGATATCTACACCACTTGGATTTAACTCCAAGTATGACGAGGAGATGGTAAGGATGAGGGGCAAGCATACAAATAATATGGAGAAGGATGCTGGCAAGCAGGAAAGATCCAGAAGGGACGATCCAGGGACTGGCCACCATAAATAAGGATGCCACTCTTGGCAGTTGATGAGCACGAAATAGGGTGTGGGAATTGTCCCTTTGGTCATACCGGTGGGGTAATTTCGATGTGGTGCTCTTGGGATGTTAAAATCAAAGAAACCCATGCAAGGAGGCCATCAATGGGGGAAAGGGCTGTTGATATTTTACATGGTAAGGTGGATATGGAATAGATTAATGGGCTATGGGTCTAAGGTTGATGCTTTGAAGGGTGCAAAATGGAAACATCAGTTAGTCTATATGATGGTAGAGTACATCACCCAAAAGAATGGAAGGATTATAAATTCACCCATGGATGGAGACTGGATCATCCTATGTGAGCTGCAAATTGATTGTAGTTATCTATTGGCCTCTCGTAAGTATTCTCCCTGTGAGATCATGGCTCAACAATGGCGAATTCGGTGACGTCAAGGGGGGGAAGTTAGTAGTGAGGGGGGGATTATGCCTTCGAATAGCTCTTCTGCTAATTCCCCACCTGCTGATGATAATCTGGTTCCCCTAACGTTTAATTGGGGAGCACAGTATATGGCCGAAACCCCAGCGGTGGTTAAAGACCAGATTGCAGCTAAAGAAATTAAATTGCTCCGGGAGTACGAGATGCATTAAGGGAGGCCCCTGGTGGCCAATCCTTTCTGGATGGTGTGTATGCTTCTTGCGTGCAACATGCAGGCCAAGGCGCAGATGGCACATGGAATCAAGGAAGCATTGACTCTCATCTAGAGGGGGCAGCAGGAGTGTGTTGTAGAATTTCGCCTCCTGGCCCTGATCGTGAGTGAAATTTTGGAACGCTCGAGGGAGAAAGTTAAGGAGGTGCAACCTCCTTCTTCAAATTAACCTCCTCCGCAGTAAGGATTTTGGGTAGACTGGGTTTTTGGGGCTTTCCAAGGTTCTATGTTTCATATTTTGAAGCTTTGGCTATAGCTTGTTTCTATGTCATTACGACTATGTCGGTAAATGTTTCGTACATCTATGTCTGTTATATTTTCAGAAGGGAGGGTGTTTTTATTACTTAGAGATAGTCTCTCTGTAGACATGGGATCGAAAGTTGTCAGGCCAGGGATCAGAGAACGGTCTTTGTTTTGCAATATGTAAGTTTATGGACTGTCTCTATTATGGAATATGTAAGTATGTGGGATGGCTATGTTTCCCTGTTAACAAGGAAGGGTACGGGTCTAAGAATTAGAAGAGATCATCGATTTAATCCTTCGGAGAACAGCCTGGTAAAGCGTGGATCTTCCAGCTAGTTGGGATTGAATGTAATTACTTTTTTGTATCATACGTAATATAATGTGTTCATGCTTATTAACAAACAAACAAAAAAGTGGTTGATGTTATATTTTATAATATATTTAATATTTGTTCCAATTCCAAATGATTAAATCAAGGCTCTCAAATTATATTTAAGTATGTTTATTTTTGTATCATGAAAGTCGTAGCAAGTGAAAATATATCATTATTTTATTGTAGGTTGGGAAACTTGCAAGATTTATTCAAACATTACTTGTATTAATGATTTTTAGTAGTTATTTGCAAAAATGATAAACTTTCTTACATATACTAACAACAAGAATAAATTGTTTACCTCTATAGTGACGGACAGTACTAGTGCTTCAAAAAAATTTACTCTCAATGATATAAGACAACAAGAAGAATTTATTTGCTACTTTAAAAATAAGGTGAATACAAAAAAATGGTTTGTAATGCCGATTGTTTGATTATTTACTTATATTCTTATCAAAGATGAAGGAAATACTTTGTGATTTCCCCTTATGTTTGTGAAAGAGAGGCTAATAGAAAGCTTCGACGATAATGGTTGCAAGGGCATTAGAGGCCATTGTTCCATGCTTGATCTGAATTGATGAGCATGTGTCGTAAATATGGTTGCGAATTTGAATACTTAGAAAGCTTTATACGATATAGGTATGTGTAAATTACTTTTGACTATTTTCTTTACTAATACCTTTTACCATTTTCTATTGATTCTAATAAGAATGTTTAATGAATAAGTTTTAACTACTACATTGTTTTTATGTAAATTTAATGAAAACCCATCTTCTTCTAAATTTCTGATGGGCTTCTTATGAGCTGAGCAAACATGAAGAATATATTCTCTGTATACATCAACATATCTTTAGCTTGATTGACGTTGAATGTTATATTTTCTTCTATACACTTTATTTTTCCTCTATGTTAAGGAATATCTCTTCTAAGCTGAACATATTTGTTGAAACCATGGGGTTGATGTAAATTGGTCTTGCATATGTCATGGATGAAACATATAACTATTTTTGGAACTTTGGTTGTAGTGAATTCGATACAATTGAATATCTATTATATATTTTCAATAAGTAATTGTGTGATTTGCAAATTCATTTAGTATACTTATATTGTATGCTTAATATATCTCTATTGTATGTTGGAGGGACTTGTGTATATGTGTGATATTTTTTTAATATTGTAATAAGTTGAAATTTCAAGTTAGGATGTTATATTTTAGTAATGATGTTATATTTGAATTAATAATGTTTAATTTTAAGTTGTTGGCGATGATGTGAACATATTTCAAAGTCACAATCTTAATTTCACCTTTCCACTTCTCCTCTTGTTCATGTTTTATAATTTGATTTAAGGATTTATTGAATAGATATTGTCATGGTGATGTGTTAGTCCATGTGTCATTGTCTTGATACCAATTTTTCATACTTGAAATATAGTAATGTTAAATTTCATGTAAGTATGCTAAAATCATCATTTGTTTACTTTAAAATTGTTCGTAGGATAGTATCAAGCTCAAAAATAACCTACAATACTATTATTGGAATGCCATAATTCCACAATATGATATTACACTAAACTCATTCAATTTATTGCTTTTATGTAACATCAAAAAATGACATGATAATAAAGTCATCCATTTACATTACTAAATTTATAAGAAAACAACATGATATGACATAATATAGTATTAAAGTTACCAAAAAGAAACATACCACATATCTAATACCATTATTCGAATATACAAGTACTTTAAATAATTCATGTTCATTTCTTCTACTTACTTTTTCTTTATAAGTACCTTACTAATTCATGTATACTTGTTGTTCTTTACAATATAAAGAAATTTAATTTGCATTCTGCACCCTTTTAGTAAAATTCAATTGAAAAAATACTAACATCTCCTTCACATAACATCACATAAATTTCCAAACAACATGTTGGCATCTTGTCTCTGCTCTTTATGTTCTTTGACCCATGTTCAGTCTCTCCTTTGTGCACAACAAAACCCAAGATATTGGCTTGACAGAGAAAGGCTCAATCGACAATGCCTACGACATAGATGTTGTCTTAGTGGGGGATTTCTCTTCCCTTGGGATTCTACCAAGGTGCTCAACCCAAGCTGAGGGGGTGGATTACTTCTATTATATATGCACATTTATGATTTGACTATATTCAACCATCAACAGACACTATAACAGTAAATATAATGGAGTATTGGAGATTCCAACTAAGTCAATGCAACCAATGCATATAACTCAATTTGTAAGAAAATACATGAGCATTCATTCACAACAACATGCATGCGACTCAAATACATTCATCATTTACACATTTCACACAGGAATTAAATTGGAAACCCATCCGAGAAAAACCACAGAGGCAGTCTTCATCTGACATGAGAAATATAGGGAACTTTTTTCTCTATGCACTAAGATACAGACTATGTTTAGATATTCTTCTCTTTTATCTACATACTTCTCTCTCCTCTCATGCTCTCTAATATTATGTTGCTGGTTCATCTCATTTTTTCAGCTGAGTGACTTATGTCTCAGCTATGAGAAGCTCTTCTATGACCTTCTCTAGCTCGGTGTCATCGATCAAGGATTTCCAAGTCTAAGATACTTGGTTGACATCCTTGGCACATGATGACTCAGCTTCTTCGATTATCTTCGCATCCTCTTATGTTTCTTTCCTTCTTTCTTCTATTGAATAAAGTTATTGTTTTGTAGCAGATGGACGAGATGGAATTCATCGACATCACCGTTTTTTACAGTTGAAGAGAAAATCCCGAGTGCTTTCCTGGGAATTCTTTTCTTTGTATTTTTCCCTCTCATAGGAAGACCATGTTCCTCAAATTCTTCTTTGTTGACATTGAAATTCGCCATCTTGTCATTTTCTTTGCTTCTTTAATGATCAATCCTTTCACCTCATCGAGATCATCCTTTTCGGAGTTGATGAAAAATTCCATTTCATCGACGTTTTCTTTGTTGGCGTCACATGTGTAAACATCGATTGGAATGTTGGCAACACAATCCATCATGTGGATCACTTGTTCGAATCATCATATGAAAACTTCCATGTAACACGCCACTTCCTACTATGACATCATTGCAATCATGACCAAATTAACTTAAAAGCATGCTACCAAAATATTTCAAGATTTTGAAATTTAATTCTCTCCAGCTATCCTTTCCCCGGTATTAATATCCCTTGCGACAGTGTTGCACTCCCTGGGACCTGTATTATTATCTTAACAAATATCCTTTTGTTGCAACATCGTCGCACTCCCTGTGACATGTATTCTTCCTTTCACATATATTCTTTTCTTGCGACATCATAAGTGTCTTTTGCCTTGAATTTATGATGTGCACCAGACACCTAGTCTATGTAAGTTTTGTTCTTCATGTGGAAAAATACTAGTCTACTGTTAACAAATGTATAAAAGGATCAAATTGTTTATGTTTTTATCTTTTACTCTTTTCCTCTTCTTGCAGCAGACTAGCAATCTGTGACCAATTTTTGTTTTATGTGACCAAGTCTTTGCTATCGTGATATGGCTTCAGTTGTCGTTCGTTTATCAATCCTTCATTTGATGTTCCATCTATATTTTCAATTTAAAATCTTATCCATCGGTGATCTTTGTGATGATATATGGTCCCATCCAATGTGTTCATAACTTTCCCAGGTGCTTGAAAACTTTTGTATGCATTTTCCAGGATTTTGTTAAAGGCTTCGACAACACCATTCGCTTGAGGGTGATATGGCATTGATTTTCTATGTTGGATCTGAAATTCTTCCATTAGTTCTTCAATCAACTAGCTAACAAGGTGCGTACCTTGATCACTTATTAAAATATTTGGGAAACCGATTCTTGTTACGACATTTTCAAACAAAAACATTGCAGCAGTACAATCTTTTACTTTCACTACTTCATCCCATTTGGTTAGGTAGTATGTTGCAGTAATAATATATCATGCACCTGTTTTCTTTCTTGTTAGCCTGATAGGGCCCACAAATTCAATGGCCCATTTATCAAATGCCTGCAATGTTACCTGAGGTACTATTGGAATTTCATCCCGTCATGACTGCTTTCTAGGTCTTTGGAAGATATCACAGTTGTGACAATAATATCGGGCAGTTGCATGCATGGTGGGCCACCACAATCCTGCTTGTAAAATATTGTGCACTGTAGATTTTCCAACTTAATGGCCTCCTACGAAATCAACATGAGATTCATTTAATATCATCATCCGTTCATGTTCCAAGACATAGCAACGAAGAATCTCATCGGGATCCAACTTATGAAATTGTCCAACTATCAAATTGTATGATATCTCTATAGTGATCATCGAACATTGTTATCACAAACAATTGTGCATCAAGGAGATCATCCTCCGAAATACTAGGTTCTTCACCACTTTCAATCCTTGAAAGATGATCTGGTTAGAAATTTAATCGATCGGGTTTAACAATTACTTCAAAATCAAATTCTTGAAAGAAGAGAAGCCACCGACAGATATTCCCCACCAAAACTGGCTTATTGACCAGTTATTTCAATGCGAAATGGTATTTGTACATATTGAAATGTCCTCCCAATAAGTAGTGTCTGAAATTTTGTAGAGTCTATACCATCCCTAACCCTTATCTTTATTTCGTGGTATAATTATTTTTCTGTAATTGACAACTTCCTGCTAGCAAAGGCAATAGGATGTTCAATTGACCCTTCTTCTAGTTGTGTTAGTACCACGCCAAGTGAGACAAATGAAACATCAAAATGAACATGGAATTCCTTTTTCTAATATAGAAATACAAGTATGGGCATTGTAGCCATCCTATTTTTCAATGTATCTAGACTCACTTGGAAGCTCTTTGTCTAATGGAACTTGTCACCTTTTTTCAACATTTTTTCCATCGGCGTAGTCACCTCTACATATCCCTTAATAGTTTTTCTGTAGTATCCAGTGTATGCCAGTGTTACTCTCAACCTCTTGACTATATTAGGTGGTGGTAGGTTGAGAATGATCGCAATTTTAGTCGGGTCGACCAAAATTCCATTGCGACATACCACATGTCCCAACACGAACCAAAAATGGGCGCAAAAGATACATTTTTTCAAGTTTAACGAAATTTGATATTGGCAACAACATTCCAGAATCATTCTAAGGAACTCAATATGGTATTTTACAAGCCCAAAGGTCGTCCAATCATCAAAGTAGAATTCAAGAAATTTGTGAATGAAATCATTAAAAGCAACAACTACTATTCTATAAAAAATCATAGGATCATTCTTAAGTCCAAAGGGAATTACCATATATTCAGTACATCAAAACCCTGTGATTAGCGTCTCTTTTAGCTTCCTTTTTAGCGTCCATTATCACTTTTAGTGTATTTTTCATCATTTTTTGGACAAAGTGGATGCTTTTCCATGGGATGGCACTTTTAATGGCGTTATTTTCATCCCTTTTTTAAAATTGGTGCTATTTTGGATGCTAATTAGCACCCCAATTAGGGTCCCTTTTTAAAAGTTGATGCTATTTTGGATGCTAATTAGCATCCCAATTAACATCCCAATTAGTGTCCCAAGTAGCATCACAATTATCATTCCAATTAGCATCCAAATTAACATCCCAATTAGCGTCCAAAAAAACGTCACATATAATGCCAAGAAGAGCCTCCAAAAAATGTCCTGAATAGCATAACACCATATATTAATCCATGGTTAGCGACAAGAACTATGCCATGAATTTCGGCAAGAAAAACATCCGACATAGCCCCAATTATAGATCTAGGAATTGCTCCTATAAAACATCCAACATAGTGCCAAGTATAGATGCAAGTATAGTGACTGGAATAATACCAGAAATTTTGAAAGGAACCAAGCTAGGAATTGTGTTCGAAAAATGCCCCTCATAGCATCAGATATATTAATGTCAATGTCGATGATCATGATTCATGTGATAGTACTTTCAGATATTGATTTATCATAGTGGCACCTAAATGATCGTAATCATGGAACTTTTATATCTTGATTAATCCTAATGAGGGGTAAATTACCTTAATGTCACCTAAATTTCACTAATGGCATTTGAGTGTCCCCAACAACATTTAGTAGACCCTAATGGCATCTGATTGGCCCTAACAACATGACGTGGTGCATTACGATAGCTATGATCGTATGGATATGATTTGATAAGGATAAGACTATATCATCCATTCTTGTGAGGTAGTAGGGATTCTTGCTCATTATTATTGCAATTATATTGATGATGAATACAACGATGGAGATGATGTTGATTTATTATATGATGATAATGACGATGTGGATGCCAATGATGATTATGCATGTGGTATCACTTTTGGATCCTAATTGATTCTAATGGCACCAAAATGTCTGTAACGACATCTAAACAATCATATTATCATCGAAATTACTGTAACGATGTATAAATGACCTTAACAATTACATGTGACATTAATCCTAATCTTGATGAGTGATTAAGAACACTAATGGCATATGAGTGATCGTAATGACACTGATGGCAATGATTTTGCTGATGATGTACTTAATTCTGACAATGATGATAGTTAAGATGATGTTGATGTCCCATATGGCATTGATGATGATGATGATTACAATCTTGATGTCCACGATGATGATGCATGTCATAATACTTATAGATATTGTATGACTCGAGATATTGGATTTAATAACAAGTAATAGAGGTTGTGAGGTATTGACCATAAAAATATTTTTATCCCTTGTGTTTTACATTAACTGATATGGCCATTTGGTTTAGTAGTTCCCCCACCCCCAACTCCCCAACCTGCCTACATGCCCCTTGTAGAAAGGTAGTACAATACCACCTATCATGGTGCTACCAAAATGTTACCCTACAAGTTTGTTTTGGACAACCTACCCATCCATACCCTCATTTTTACCAAGAACACATAAGGCACAGGAAGTGGATATCAATCTTAACCCCAAAGCTAACTTTCTTTGTACTCTTAAGGGCATTTTTCTCTTGGTTTAAAATGATATGAAGGAACAAGCATTTCAATCATTTTCATAGTGTTACTTTGAATAAGTGGATCAAATGTTTTTACATCTTTGGACTTATAAGTAGACATCTCTCAAGGAAAAAAACAATTACTTGCTCAAGTCTTATTTTCTGATTGGGCAAAACTAGCTGACATTGTCCTAGGTTTTCCCTTCCCAGGACCTAGCGGCAAGGTGATATCATCATTGGGTGGGGTTGTAAGGTTTGCATTCCCTTTTTCTGCTACATGTTTTCCTTCCATTTATCTTCTACTGCATGAAATTCACGACGGTGAATGCGCATTTCCATTGAAAAGGTTGTTCAACTACTTAATCTAAGAATCTATATCGCTCAACCCAAGGCTTGATTGATCCTAAAATCATGGTGTCATTTTTCAGGCTATCATATCTTTGAGGCAATCAACAATACCATTCTTAGGATTATTAATGTGAAAGTGTCATATAAGGTTAGAAAACAGTTATTCTAAATCAACATCATCTTGCAAGGACACTGGAACCCGCTACAATAAATCATCACTATTTCTTTCAAAAAATAGTTTTAAGAATTATGTTGATGTATTGGTTGATTTGTTACACTTTTAATTTGTTTTTATTAACTTCAACCAAAGCAGTAAATTGAAGATTTTAATAATGATAATGATTTTGATTTGTTACAAGCTTACCTAGTAAATATGTTGGGTTACGAACAATTGAATAGATAGATGACCATATATACATATACAACTCCATATTACATCTACAAAGAACTTTGAATTAGATTTAAAGTTTCATTGTTTTGTTTAAACAAATTTCAATGCCTTTTCATAATTCATGAAAGGTATTTCAAGCATTTACTTCCAGTTTTTGGAGCCTAGTGAGCCTTTCCCTTTTTATTCACGCTCCTTTTTCTTTCAGGAGTCTTGTGAGTCATGCCCCTTTTTCTGCGAGGAAATAGAGGGCTCCTTGGTTATCAATACACATGCTGGGGTTTTGGCATGTGCATAGTCACAATCGTTAGGAATTACCGGCCCTATGATGTTTCGATTATATAATACCAAAAACTCATGAGAAGCCTCACCCAAGAGAGTTCCCTTCCTGTTGATAGGGAGAGGATAGCACATAAATTACCTATATTATTTTAAGAGTCCTATTAAGGAGAGAGTGCGTGCATTCCCTCTTTGTTACCTGCTATGTTAATTTCCACACCTAGGTCTTTATCTCTTTTTATGTCTCTGCTTCGTAGATATATATATGAATGTGTCATTTTTATTAATCAATCTGTACCTCTCTTAAAAATAAGAGATGATACTTAATTATGCCAAACTGCGCCCCCATATCGAATTCATAGATAACAAATGGGTTGAAGCTTCCAAGGTATGCACATTACTTCTCTTCTTTCACTTCACAGGAATTGGTAGTGTTTTTTCAATGAGTGACAGGATTTTTTTTCTTGGCTTAGTCCTCAAATGGATAAAGTGATTTTAAGTTTGTTGTTTTCCCATTGTTTTATGATTTTTTTGTAATGTTTATTTCTTATTTCTTCCTTTGTCCAGGAAACCCTATTCATGTTCCTGAAGAATTTTTTTGAACACATTAGGTCCAAGTATCCCAATCTAGGATGGCATACTTTTAGGTTTGTCCATGGACTTTTAAGCGGATTTTACTATGTTGGGACCTCTGTCAATCAGGATGCTGAAGTTCAGATGTTTTCCTTTATAATGGCTATTATTGGTAATCTAGCCAGTGTTATAGATATGATATCGTTCCTGAGTTGTGAATATTAGACAGGGCAGTAGTCAAGGGGCAGGTTAAGGCCGAGTTTAATGATTGTAACAATGCTTTATTGGTCATCTTAAATTCCCCAGACCTTAAAGTTCTTGAGAATAATAAATGAGGAATTTTTACTTTTATTCAAAGTGAAAGTGTTCTAGAATGACTGAACATGCTCCAATTTTATGGATATTGTATTACATTCCTTGGTTATTCTAGCTAATAACCAACATTAATGGGTGTCAATTATATTCTACTTTGAATTTCTCTTCTTTCTCCTTGGTTGATTTGCTTTTAATTTGATAGAGTTAGGGATCAATGGATACCTCGTACATTTTACATGCCCATGTTCTACTATGTCTTGGGTGATATATGTAAGTATCAAGGCTGACAAGTAACATCCCACTCTTCCAATGATGTGGAGTTTTCTTGAAACTAGTCACTTTGTGGTGTTAGGCAAGTATATGAATACAATCTCTTGCAAAAAAATGTAAATCCATTGGTAAAATTCTAGAAATAAGGAACACCTTAGTTAAAAAGGATTCAACTCAATGGAACCCAAGATAATCACTTTCTACAATGTGTAGAATTCATGGCTCAATAAATATTTCCTATGACATCTCAGAAGAAGAAAAAATTGACGAATGCCCAAGTTGGACAGTTAGGCCTTCTGATGTAAGGTATCGCTTATTGTTGATCGTTAGAATACTAAAAAACATTTACATCATTGAAACACGACTCCAAGTTCCAATTTTATTTTGGGAAGATATCAAATTTTATTTGATGTGTTATGATCAATTCACATTCTTATAACAATATACAATTTTTCATTATGTAGACCATATTCCACAACCTTCATTTTTCAGCTAAAATATGCAACAATTTTGTAGTACCATGTTGATGCTATGAAGTAGTGATACAAGATTCACTAAGCATTTAGTTCCAGCTTAGACGACTTGGTCTTGGAACAATAATTGTTGATGAGATATGGGTTATGTCCTAATATTGCCAAAATAATTCTGATCTTTTCTTTTCTCAAAATTTCATAATCAAAAAAAGATTTTGAAGAAATTGAATCCATTTATCTATTAAAATACAAATTCAAAAAAAATAAATTATATAATAAAAAATTTATTTAAACTACTTTTCATCCCAAATATGAAAATATATATTTTTTATTCATTCAAAATGTGAAAATCTATATCCATGTAGTTTGACTATTTTTTACTTTTTTATTTTTGTTCTAGAAAAATAAGAGGTATTTGAGTTATATAATTAATTTTATGTTTTTGAACCTTAAGTAGGTTAGACGTATTTAAAATGTATATTTTAAATATCACAAGGTGAAAATATGAATAGGAAAACACTATTTTTTTATTGTAAAATTTATTGTGAAAATCAATAATATATTCATATAATAATCAATTTTAATTATATTTTTTCATAAAGTATTTATAAGTTTGTTGTAATGCCCCGGTTTTGACCCCGTTGCATTAGATGTATATGATGTATATATTGTAAATGATCATGGTGTGGAGCTAAAGGCCAAGGCCCCACCATTGATCGGTTATGCTATGTTTTGGATTTAAATTGTCACCGATGGTATATCGGGGCATGCGGCATATATTATGTTGTCATCATGTAAATATGCATCTATAATTAATTAATGAACCCGACCAGCTACGATCGTGGCAACTAAAATGAGAAAGGGGCATGATTTTCAGAAGGATAACGATGTGGGGGAAGTTGTCAACCTTGGCCAATGAGAGAAAAACCGATGTGTCTTCTTCCTTTGTTTTATTCCAACCACTTTCATTAAGAAAGACGGTTGGTCGTTGAGGCAGTTAATTGTTTTGGGGAGTGGGGTGGCAGGACTGTCAGTCCTCACCCACACGCACACTCCACCACCGTGTTTGACTTCACAATGGCAGGGGAAAATTTTCACGCTCTCTCCAATTTTGGGACCTCACGATTTTGTTGTTCATCACTCGCACAGACATTCTTCCACTCTCCCCACGATTGGGCAAAAATGCTCACGCACTTTCAATTCGCGTCCCCTCCATTGCTATGCATCCTCATGCAGAGGGATTCTTTCCCGTTTTTTTTTGTCTTCACGCATAGGATTTTGTTGGATTTACCCACGCAGTAGTTTTCCTCTACGGATTTGTGAATAGTGAGGCCGTATCCTTTACTCACGGGATGATTCGTGGGTTCTACATTGTGGTTGTTCACGCACCGGTCGTGAGACTATAAATTCGTCCCCATTGTGGTCTGCGTACGTTTTTCCCAACAGCATTGGTTGTGCAAAATGGGTCATTGTTCCCCACATCATTGGTAATATGTATGCTAATGTGTTTTGGAGCTGTGGTGTTTTCCCCCTATTGGAATTATGTCTGTTGTTGTGTTTGGGATCTGTGTGATTTGCTGGGGAGTCTTTTTTCCTGTTTAAGCTGTGATAGCTAAATTAATTGCTTGAGTGCAATGGTCGGTCTTCGGACTGTGAGAGGAGTAGGGATGTTGGCTTAGATTTGCTTGATAAACTTGGTGGCTGGAAACCACACAGATAGAGCTAGAGGGGTGGCCTTCTTCACNTGAATAGCACTGGAAGGGAATGCAGGGCCTGAGGGACTGTGTAGCAGAGAAGGGACTGATTCCTTGTGTTGGGTGTGTTTGGGTGTCTTAGAGGTCAGGTAGTTCTAGTGTAGGCGTTCTTGGATCTGTAATGGGCTCACCAGCTTAGCAATTTTCCTTCTCCAGCTCCCTAATGGCCTGATAAACCCAACTCTGTTGGCTTGGCTGTGTGTTTTGTGTGACCTTGGCTACGTGTAAGCCTGTTGTTCCCTTATTCCTTGGAGAATCATGCCCAGCTTGGGGGTGGCAGCGTTGCTGAGAGATTAAGGAGCTTGCTGGCCTATGGTTGGGTGGAACGTTGTAGCGACATAGCTAGTTGTGGATCGACTTCTTCATAAGATAAGTAATCTTGACCAATTCTACCTCTGCAACCATGATTCCTGTTAATGATATGATGAACATGTTTAAAATGAATGATTGTGTGAATGCATGTTGATTCCGCTGTGTAAGATGAATAATTATAGCTGTGTATGATAAAAAATTGTGTTTATGCATGTTATACTGCAATGCATTTTCTTTCAGCATTATGTTTCTGGAAATTTTATGCCTGTACATGTTCATGGGGCTCTTAGCTCGGGTGTTTGAATCTTGTAGTGGCGTCCTCTTCTCCGGTCGGAGGCACGGGGACGTGACATTTGTACTATGTATGTCAATGTATACTATTTATAATATCAAGTAAACAAATATTTTCAAAACTTAACTCATTACAAAACCTTATTAAAAATAAATAGATTTATGAAAGAAAAATTAATCTCATTATGATTATACTATATTTTATTGATAATAATTAATTTGTTGATTATTGTTATTTTTTTGTTAATGTAAAAAACAAAAAGGAACAGTCACACTCATAGTGAAGGATATTTTTTCTAATTTAATAAGACAAGTGAAAAAATGACAGCTATTCATGCCCAATTTGCAATACAATAATGGTTCACATTTTTATTTTTTTTAATACCTTAGTCAAACAACAAAGGTTTCCAAGAAAAGATTGTGAAAATTGTGTAGTACGATAAATGTTTTAATACCTTAATCAAATAACTAAAGGATTCGGAGAAGAGTTGTAGAGAATTGTGTAGTAAACTAATTGTTTGCAATACCTTAATCAAATAACTAGAGTAAGTTAAGTGTGCAATTGAGGTAAAATTATTAAAAGCAAAGTGTCATGTGCAAAATTCCTATCAATCAAATGTAACTCTGACTTGCCACAAGAATGTAATAAGGACATTGTCATGAATATACTCTCATATTTACTATACAATATATCTATCAAAACCCAAAGAGTAGAGACATCTCGTGGCTCTTGTTTGATTTGAACTCTACCTCGCTTTCTTTCTTTTCATTAGGGTGGGAATAAGATTGGCGGTTTTCCCGATTCTCGGATCCAAAAAATCTTAAATGTGAATGAAAGCGAGCATACAATAAATTCGAGAAGGAATATATAATGATGATTGCTTTAATTCAAGTGTTGAACTAGAAATAGAGAGAATGTTTGCTTGATCTGGATCACTTTGGGGATTGGTTTGGTTCTCTGCGGTTGGTAAAGTAGAGAGTGAGAGGCATATGCCCGAAGCGATTAGAGAAAACCATCACTGAATCAACCAATATATTTTTCTCATACGAATAAGAAAAATCTACAGGAAAATCAAGGTAGGAAGGAGCTTTTATAGCAAGATTGTATGAGCTAATGTGGATAGAAATTGATTCAGAAAGCTTAATCTTTGAATAGATTCTACATTCCATTCTATGAATTCTTATTGCAACTCTTCCAAATCTCTTTTCTAGAAATCCTCTAGATGAAAATAGGTCATGAGACCTGAACACATGTCATCCATATGTCACCTATGGGTTTATTTTTCCTAACAGGATCTGTGTTCTTCTGCTATTTTCGGGAAGAGCATCCGAGCAAGGTGTGGTCGGGATGTTAGCGGCTTGACTGATCGAAGCTAATCCAACTAGAAATAAGGTTCCCTTGGTGTATAAAACCTCTATCGTTCAACTTTAGAAGCATATGAATGGGAAAGGAAACCTCTCGCATATTCTTTTATATATAATAATAATAATCGTAGGAGGTGGGTTGCATTGATAACTCCGGGCATCAACCATAGAGAAACTATAACCTTCTAGCCAGTAGCCCTTTTCAAATACTCCCGCTATCCCAGCTCAGTTTTGACCGATCATATGGAAATTTATTCATATGGGTTATTCCATCGAAAACAATTTTAACTACTTCAGTAGTAGACAATGACCACGACCATGATCCATATCCAACAAATGACTTCCTGCCCAGATAATATGAAAATCCATTGCAAGATGATAGAAATGATCTGCAACTAATAAAATTCATCGGAAACAGGTATGTATTCGTTCTACATTGATTCCAAAATAGAAAACAGAACGCAAAGAGTGAGGATGCACATAAACTATTTGACAAAATTCTGGAATGATATATGATCTCATGGAATGATTTCATCTGAGGATGAACCTATAATTGGTTCTATGAGGATTCCTAAAATAGTTCTACATGATGCAAATTGAATGTATGAGGTATATCATTAATTGTAAACACGGGGACTTCACTTAGTGAACCTCTCACATAGCATGTGCGATCGTGGGATATTAAAGAATACCCTTAATTTTGAGACATGTTGACCCAAACTCTTTTTGTTGAAACCCCCTCCCAATACTTAAAACCTCCTCCCCACCCATTTTTATGCCTCAATCCTTATAAACCACCCTACCCACCCCCACCTTAAACCCCTCACCCCCAATACTTGCAATATATTGGTTCGATTTTTGATAATTTTAAAACCCACAATATGAACTAACATGATAGGATATTGGCCAACAAGTGAAGCCCCCATGATTATAAATAACAATATCCTTAACATGTATACTAGATGTTGCAATTTCAGGGATGCACAGAAACTATTTGATAGAATGCCTGAGCAGATATGATCTCCTGGAATGCTTTGATCTCAGGGTTCACCCATCATGGGTTCTACAAGGATGTCCTGAAACAATTCTACATAATTAAAATTGATTTATATGCCTTTTGAATGATAGTAAGTATTGATTCCAAGTACCGTTCAAGCATTTTTATAGGCTTTGGAAGGTCTGCAACTTATTTTATAAGTTAATGAGACAATGAAGCTATGGTTATACAATTTATCCATAATTCGTTTTTCCTTTTTTATTTGCAGGAAGATGTGCAGAACCAATCTAAACTACCCCTATCAATGCCCTTGAACATAAATATGAACCTAGAGATAATTGTCAGGAATCAGAAGCTGTACACTTAGAACAGGATATGATGGAGTGTTCCCCCTCATCTTTTGAAAAGCATGCCTTCACCACTAGGTGCAAACCATTTATTCTGGTGCTTTTCAAAGTCACCCCTGCACTGGATCAACAACAAGTACTCTGCAAAATTTGAAATTGTTTAATGAGATTTGCAGCCTGAAACAAATATTAAGGCAAGGAAGTTGTTAAAAGGCACTAGCTCATTGATTTCCTCTTTTGTGTATATGGATTTATTCTTTATTTACATAGAATCATTTTTGTAGATTACCATATATATCCTTTTAAAAGTGCAACACTGTTATAAATACAATTTATATAAAGAAGATATGCCTATTTTTGGGATGGTGTATCAAATTTGATAGCAATTTATCAAGAGATTCACTCTTCCTGATTATGATACATTATATTTTGTAGGTTTGCATGGAGGTGAACACAACCTACTAGTCTAGTGCAAATGAAGGCATTCTTTTCATGGATTACCAATCTTGAGATGCACAAGTAATTGGTAAAGGAACCACACAAGGTCTTATTACCACACAATGTCTTATTACACAAGTCTTATTACACATGTCTTATTACATTTTTTTTTACTATTTAAAAATTAATTGTGCCTAAGAATATAAACAAGTATATAGTTGCTTGTAAGTATTGTGCTTAATAACTATTTTGAAAGAAGTTACAGTTCAACATAAATTCATCTTATTAGTAATCTAGTGGTTGTGTAATTATTTTCAATACACAATCTTTATTCAATCGCATTAACATGGCGAAATGAAGAAGCATACATGCTTTGTATTTTCATCTTTACTTATATACAAGGTTTATATGGCTTAAATTGCAGAATGCAAAAAAATTAATAGGTATACCTATTAGGCATAAAAACAACTGCAATCTCTCACTTTATATACCTTCAAATCTGAATGTGTGTTGTGTTTAGGAAAAACTAAATAGCGACCGTAAGTTTTTAAAATGGTTTTTTAAATATTTTTCTTCAAATACATTAAAAATTTTGTTTTATTTAATGTATGCTATATTCTTAATTTGGTAGTTGTTGATGGTCATTTTCCATCTAGAAAATGATTATGTATTGATCCTCCACGTAATTAAAATTTAAAAACTAACAAAAGTTACATTCAGGGCATTATCAAATCTTTAATTGTTTTGAAGTTATTAAAACACTGCTTTTAGAACTCATGTAAGACAATATGAATTAAAGATGATGCATGCTAATGCATATGCTGAATTAACAATGTCAAGTTTGTGAATCTTGTTTTTGATAGCTAAAACCTTGATGAAGCAAAAGCCACCTGCTAACTTTATGTTTGAAAGCATCATGAACTTTCCCAATTCTCTGATACCTCAGCCATTGAATGATTGGATCTACAATCTCCCATGTTTTGCTTAAGCAGGTGGAAATGTCAATCAGATCATAAATATCCTCTATCTCATAGATATAAATAGGTTGTTCACACCTCCATCTCCAATTCCTACATACTAGGTCGTCACAATGGATCTTTAGTCCATATGGACAACTTTCTGGAATCATGTGCCTAAGACCTTCTAAAACAACCTTGTCCTTTAGTAGGAATGTTAATGAACAACACTATTAATTACATGTTGGTCATATTGTTGGTAACACTAGATTAAAAAATTATATTTCCTTTATCTGGAGGAATGAATTGTACAATACAGAATAATGTCCCTTTCGTTATCAGAGGAGGTGGTTTTTTTTCATGCTATCATTCATCAGTCCACCACTCAAAAACACTTCTTTTAAAGTAATTTTTTCACATGTTTCAAAGGTTTCCTACATGTGTTTTAAAACAAATAGTTATGTTTTCTAGGACCAAGCAATTGGGTTTCTTGACATCGGGAAATAAGCACATGAATGCCAATGGAAAAAATTGTGCATGAACATATAATCTGTTTTCATTGTTTGGAAGTTGTCTTTATATATATTTCATATGTGGCATACTTTCATTTGATTGCCTAGAAATTATACTCGTGTTGTTTTTGCAGGTACTAGAGACTACTGATACACTAGGATAAGTTACAGAAAGTGTTGATTACTATGTTGATGGGTGTACAATCTCCACAGGAAACTTATTTGGCAGGTAAGAACAGTCTGTGATGAATTTTTAGATTTTTTCTATCTCTCAAGGTTGATTCAAAGAATGGTTGTTATAACTCATGACTGAGGATCTAAGGTTTCTCTTTCTCTTTTCTTAGTGGATGTTGGTAAGATCTTTTAATTTTCTTGTTTTATGTCGTTATTGTGCACCTTAACCAAGGAAAGTTAGGGATTTACTTGCATCTTGTCAATCTTATTTGAGGAGACTTTCCTGTTGAAGGAGATCTCCATAGTAGGTCCTAGAAGTTCATTGTTTGCCTTAATTAGGCTAAGGCTACTTTGAACTATATAGGGTTATTATTCTTTGCTCTAATTGGTAAATATTGAAAGACAAATTAAAAAGGGACATTAACCTTGATCTCTTGTTTCCCTAGGGTTAAGGAATAAAGCCATTCTCTTCTTAAATTTGATCAAAACTCTGTTGTACATATTTCAAAAATGTGAAAAAAAAATATTTGGAAAAACCCTAAAAATGTAGAAATCATATTTCAAAAAGTATCATGAATTTTGCAATTGTGCTCCATTGGAAAAGTGTGCCCTAGTAGGTGTCTTGGTGAATTCCCAAGGGCGTGTCTTTCCTGTGGTTTTATTGAAAAATATGCCATGTTTTGTGTTATCTAGGGAAGTTTTTCAGATCTAGTATAGTAGGTACAAAAGGTACATCAGTCAAATCAGCAAGCTTTGAAAACCTAAAAAGGAAAGGAAAAGGCCTAGGGTTGACCATTGGGGGGTTGGACATTTTTTTGGAAATTTTTAGGTGGGTCCACCATCTATTTTGAGGGGTGATAAGGGCTTAAACCATATCTAGTTAGTTATTTCCAGATCTAATTTACTAATTTAGTGGCTTCTCTTACCCTCTTGAGGTATGTCCCTTGCCCTAATCCTTGGGGTACATCTTATATAGTAAGTTGGAATTTTTTTGGCTGATTTTTCATCTATTTCTGAAGTGTTATTGAATGTTGTAATTTCATAACAAAAGTAATATATTGTGGTTATCTATTCTAGAATTGATTATAAATTAATTACTCCTCCCTCCTTCTAGTTTCATATATATGCTTCGTTGTTTTTATTCCATAAGGAACTGGTATTGGCCAAGAGATTTAAGATCCTCAATTGACCTCATGTATCCACTTGTATTTTGCAGGCACTAGTCACAACTTTTATGTCCCTATAAAATATTAGTTCATCTTTCTTTTACTGTATTAATAGATCCATAATTTTATGTAACTTACATGCATTAAAACCAACTCTGGAATAGTAAATTCTATGGTAGATTCATGGTTGGAAATCACCTTTATAAATATGTTCTAATTCACTACTAAAACTTGCTATAAAACAGAATAAAAGGTGTCATTTGAAGGTTGATTTCTTGGGTTGAAAGTTTCATATTAATAAGTGACTGACATTTCTAGATCTAACCTATGTTTTATCCTCATGTGTGCCTAAACTCACATCTATTTAAAGGTTAAGATTCTGTGTTGTTACAAACCTTAATCACTGGTTGGAAAAAATGATATTATTTGCAAATTTATAACAAAATTTCATTTATTGAATTGGATCTGGAATTTGAGGTCATTTCATATACATTAATCCATTAGAGGAGATTTCAACTCAAAATGGGCCTCCTAAAAAAAATTATATGTCGAAAATACAAACAAAAAAAGTAGTTTTTTTTATGATACCTATCGCCAAATTTATGTTAAAAAAGTGTTTAAGACCTATACGGTATTTCAAATTTAAAGCAATTTCATTGGCTAATACATGATGACATGGAATTTGAGTTAAATTTAAAAGGCCCATTTTGAGTTGAAATTTCCTCTAATGTATATTCAACCCCTTATTCTGGAATCTGCATTACTAAAGATCATCAAAAATAGATCTAAACTTCAGCATTTAGTATCAACTTAGTTTACTGCAAGAATTTACTCATAATTGATCTAGCAACCTAAGTCATTCTGAAATGTCATCTATCTTTAAAACTTAGTTTCTCTCAGGGAAGTGCCTCATGTGTTGGATTATCCAACCTAAAGTGAGGGAAGTAGTTTCTTAGGTGACAGTGGCAATTCTTTTAAGTTACACTTCAGTTTAGAACCTTGTGCATTTGCACTAAAGGGTTCTAGTTTGTGTGATAATGTATGTGTCTTGGTCAAACACGAGCACTCTCCTATGGTTATGTATATATATGTATGTGTATGTATAGAATGTGTAATCTTCTGACAATTCTCTTCTTGGATTTGCATACTTGCCTCTTGTGTTTACTTGTATGTGGGTATATTTTGTATTATCATTACTGGGATCATATCAATGTACCCATTAGACCTATCAGTATCACCTACACCATCTTTCATTATATCATTTTTAATATCTGGATATGGTAATGGTGGTTTGACCGCCTAGCTGCCCTTAACAACAATTTTTTTTTATTGACATTATTACTAACTTGGTCACTTATTTAATATTGAAATTAGTATTGAATATCGATGTTTTATACTAAAAAAATGTTGTATAACTATATGAAAATGTTGATAATAAACACATTTAAATCCAACTATATTGGCAGCCAACTTGAATGTCCTAAAGCCTAGGTGGTTGATCTCTGTGGAGAAATAGATGTTCAAGAGTCTTATGAGTCTTTGATTCCATGCTAAAGGGTATGAACATCGGATTAGTTATTCAACTGCAAAGATAATCCCAAAGGTTAACACAAGTGCATCGTAAGCTAATTTCGAAGTCCTATAGATGATTTCACTGCTTCTACAACTCTAGGTTGTTGTTTGGAAGCTGGCTGATTTGTAAAAGTGCTTTAAGAAAAATCTCAAATTACACAATTTCTATTGAATGACGTTTTAAAATTGTAGGACCATAGTTTTCATAAATGGTCATTTTCCTTATTCATTTTCATTTCAAGGATTGGTCTAGATAGTGGGAAATAAGTTGACATTTTATGTTGTCATGAATGAATAACAATGTCATTTTGCAGAAAACATGTTGTACAAGTAAATGCATGAGGATTCTGTATCCTTGATGGTTGATACATGACACAGGAATTGTGCATTGAATTTCTAAATGATGATACAAGTTCAAGTTTTGATAATGCAGTGGTATCGACTATGTCTATTGTGGATCCTTATGTGTTGTTGATGATGACTGATGGAATTATTCCACTCATTGTTGGAGCTTAGCATTTTTTTATATTTGGTACATGGTGTCCTGACTCATCATGAATATTAAAATGCAGTACCAAGTATTGTATGAAGTGTGTTGTTATCAAAATTATTTCCTGTTTTCTTATTTGGTTACGTGTAAGTTCAAATTTTGTGTAACGAGTGAATGTTTTTCACCAAACAGTTGACATATATTTAATTTTTAAATTTGTGCTTTTAGAAAACACTTCCTTTTGGATTATACAAAATAAATAGTCTTAGAAAACATTCCCTTTAAACATATTAAATATCTAGTAATACCATTGAGATGACAAATCACTTATCGAAATCTGAATTGTTCACAGGAGTTATTCACTTGTAAATGATATAAATGCTATGAAATAATCATTTATACCAATAAATTGACTTATCAGCCGTGTGTTCATCATCCTCCAAAGAATTTATTGATAACAGGGATTCTAGTATGTGGAAATTCTTTTGGCTAGTAACCAACTTGAAGTGATTGCTTTCAGTGGTTGGATTCACTAGTATGGAATGATGACAACTCTTGCATTGAATTGTTCCATGCATTAAATACTCTTAGTAAAGCAGTGTCCAGTAATATATGGGTGTTATATATGATATATGTGTTATGGAAAGTACTTCTATTAGTAGGTATATCAGGGTGTATTTTAATTTTAATGTTATTGGTTGCTGTAATTTCATAACAGAAGTAAGATATTGTGGTTATCTATTCCAGAATTGATTATAAAGTACTTACTCCTACATCCTACTAGTGTCATATATATGATTCATTTTTTTTTATTTCATAAGGAACTGGTCTTGGCCAAGATATTAAATATCCTCAATTAACCACATTTGTCCACTTGTTCTTAGTAGGAACTAGTCACAGATTTTATGTCGCTATAAAATCTTAGTTCATCTTTCTTTTACCGTATTAATAGATCCGTAATTTTCTGTAACTTACATGAATTAAAACCATATCTGGAATAGTAATTTCTATGGTAGATTCATGGTTGGAAATCACCTTTATAAATATCTTCTTATTCACTACTAAACTTGCTTTAAAAACAAAATTAAACCTGTCATTTGAAGGCTAATTTCTTAGGTTGAAGTTTCATATTAATAAGTGATTGATGTTTCTAGATCTAACCTATGTTTTATCCTCATGTGTACCTCTTCTCACATATATTTAAAGGTTAATATTCTATGTTTTTACAAACCCTAATCACTGGTTGGAAAAAATGATATTATTTGCAAATTTATAATTGAATTCCATTTATTGACTTGGCTATGGAATTTGAGGGAATTTCATATACATTAATCTATATTCAACCCCTTATTATGGAATCTTCATTACTAAAGATCATTAAAAAAATATCTAAACTTCAGCATTTAATATCAACTCAGTTTACTGCATGAATTTACTCATAGTTGATGTTGGCACAAACTGAGCCAGCAAAACCAATTGATAGGGGTTCCCACTCTGTCGATGCTCAACTCACCATGATCCCCTTGAGCACTGGCCCAGACAGATTTTACCCTGCCAGGAAACACCCACGAAGCGGATGAGGTCTCACCCAATATGTTCAAGGGGGAGCTATCGGAACCAAGTTTCCGCAAAATAGAGGAGGAATATGTGCATTAAAAATTCATCAACTTATCTAACAGATTTTTCCAATTACTTACTCATCGACGGGACCGTTCCTCATTGTTCTTAACAAATCACATTATTCATCCATAATAGAAATAATGGCATACTGTTGCACAAACATATATAGATAGATAACCTCATTTAAAAGCAGGAAACATTGCATCATAGATCCATGTCGCACATTCCATTCACATTCACTATTAGATCGTAGAGACAATAAGATAGAAAAAGATAAAAGAAAAAAAAATCAGATCAACTCCCATCTTATCATATTACTTCAGCGGAACAATCCATAGGTTCAAAACAGGTAACGATTCAACAAGAGTTCTCAATTGCTTCACTAAGTCTCCAAGTATCTACGGCATCAAGCTCTCAAGTGTGTATATGTCTTAACACTTTCAATTCTACTTCTATTTAATGGCTTGTGCATTTACATTCATGGTCCACTTGGACGATTTCCTAACTAAATTCTAGCTGATTCTACAAATTAATGACCAAAATCCGCAAAATATGGTCCAAAGTACAAAAAGTGACATTAAGTATTAAAAATATTCTATCTTCCTCCTTGTGCGCCATATTTGACTTGCATGGTGTCTCTTGAGCTTGTGCAGAATTTGAGATGTTGCGTAGCTGACTTATCCCAAAACCCCTGCCAATAGGCCCCCAACACAATCTTGTGGCTTGCCCTTGAGCCACGCTTAACTGGACATGGTAAACTCGGCGATATTGGCTTTGAAATATACAAGCTACTGAGTGATCACTTTGACCTACTCCTCGACTCGTTCAGTAATCTCCTGTCTCACCTTTAGATCATGGTTGGAAGGGTGCTCAACCATCTTTGCAGCAATGTTTGTCTTGCCTTCTTATGCGTCTTGGAGCACAGAGACTGCTTTCATAGATAGCTGCGCTACAATCTCCTTAAACTCATCTAACTGTGCACTGCACCAATGTTTCCTTTCTCCTGCGCTTGCGACTTGCTGTTGCAACTCCTTTACTTCCAGCGCCTCAATGATCTACATCATAAATGGAATTACTTTGAGCGATGTCTTTAGGGTCACCAATTTCCCTTCTGCTTCTTGCAACTATGAAGTCAGTTGATGTAGTTGTTCGTCCTGCACTATACTGCACCAAAATTGCATAGTGTCATCTGTGACTTTCTTGGCATCTTTCTGTAGATCATCGAACTATGTGGCCAACTCTTTTATCTCTCCCTTCCTCGCAGTTATCTGTTCTGGTGGCGTGGAGTGGTATATCAAAGCATCCAAAATGTTGGTTTCTCTCTATAGCTGCGCAATAATATCTACAAGTTTATTCACTATGGCTACCACATCCAGCTCTATAGCGCTCCAAGACATGCTGATAGGAATTTCCTATTGTTTCTTCCAACTCAACTCGGCTATCAAAAATGTGCGCCTTCTCAACAACGATGCAATCAGTTTCATTCTTGAACTCCATGATCTACTCTGCATTTTTCGTCTTCAATTCCTTGTGTGCTTTCTTCAAGAACTATATCTCTTGTGCTTTGTCTTCCATCAACTTCTCCTCGGCTTGGCACAACTTGTCTACCTCTTTTTGCATCACTTCCTCTTTCTCATGCGATCACAAGTATTGGTCGCTCATATTCTTCTTCTTGTCTTCCAAATCCTAGTTGGAAACCCACTGCATGTGCACTAAAGTTTGGTTAGACAACCTGTTGATATGAAATGCAACATTCTGCATCTACTGCAGGGAGGTATTCAAGTCCTCCCTTCCGATATAAATTGCAGTCAAGGGAATTTAAACATTCTTGGCCCGTGGATCGGTGCATATTGATGCATACTCCTATGTAGCTGCACTCTTTAGTGCTTGTTTCAAAATGACATTATAATCATAATACAATTTATCTCTTAACTTGGTGAATCCTTCATGTGATGATTTCTTCATTTCCTTTTTGGTTGTGTCATTTCCATCATTAACAACCTTGACAAGTCGGTGCAGTTGTGCTTTGCTTCCATTGTTGATAGGGTGTTGTTGCTCGCAGCCTAATCCATGCATCTCTTTGCTCTTATTTCCTAGAGTACACGATGTACTTCTGGGTCAATAGGTGTCTGTATCGATTATTCATCATCAGATTGTTGGTCATATTTGTGCATGCAGTCCTTAGGTGCATCCGTTAGGGTTTCTGTCGATACTTCTGTTACACTGACCGGTTCTCGCTACTCTACGGGAAAACTATTAATCACTGCCTCTATTTTCACATCAATCACCTTATACCGCACTGGTTTCCATTGCTTAGTAGGGTCCCACCACGCTTGAACATAAATAGTATGGGGACCAATTGCAAAATGTGCAATCCTCTGATATTTTGTCGTGGCTTCCTCTATTACTCTTGGAACTTTCACTGCTATCACCTGCAGCGCTTCCCAGTAGATCCAAAATTGGATGAAATAGTATACCATTCTCTTTGCTTCTTTAACCCACCATTTTGCATACCTCTATTGCTTTGACTTCCATCCCTTGGTAATCATCTGGCTCCATCCACGCTACTAGCGTAATCAAAATGAGGAGCCAACTGTATGTGAATGGTTGTTCACCCATCTGCATGGCCACTGCATCCTCTGCTAACTAGTTCATCTGAAAAAGGGACCAATTCATTTGTGTTCCTTGCACACATAACTCAGCACATGCGACCACCCCAGAATTACATTGAATGAAGCGGTTCTTCCTTACTACTTTACTAGCCAGAATCCTGGTGCCAATACGTACCACGCGGTCATTGATGCTGTCAATGCAGTAGGCCCTCCTGTCGCGCTGTAGAGAATAGTGGTTCTTCAGAGTCATTACAAAATTCCTTTCATTATATTTGTTGTGGATATACTATGAGGGGTCTGGCCCATCGTTGGGTAGGCCCATTATTGTTGAAATCAACTCCACTGTGACTTCAATCAACTCATCTAAGCATAAATACCCACCATGGAAACATGCCAAAGGTTGTTTCACACATGCATTTGCCTCAGTTGGCCTCCTAAAGTGTGGCATATTGATCAACACGAGAAATCCATCTTTTCCCAGTCCTACAGAATGAGCTCTATCAGGGCACCTTCTACTGATACCACTGATAGATACGACTCCTTTGCGACATCCTCAAGTGCAAGCAGGTCATGGTATTCATACTTCATCTGCATTAATCCAGGCACAATCTGTGTGGTATCATCGGCATCCAGATCTAGTATCTCTGATTCTCCGTGGGCTTCTTGGCCTACGCACTAGGATGACTAGGGGGGACGTATCTAGGGATTTCCTTGACAGACACCCCTGTTTTAACAGTAGATTCTATCACTCTAGGGCTTGATAACCCTATCTATCTATTGTTTTCTCCTTTCTCTCTCGTGGTTGTTCTGGTTCATCTCTTCTATGGTACTAAAGATCTAGGATTTTGCACCTTCCTCTTCGTTGATGAGCCAACTTGCATACTAGCGACTTCTTCCTCAATTGCAACTGGTCACTCACTCGAAATATCTACGGTGTCTTGGTTACTCTGCATACCACACCAATTCCATTCTATACTTACTAAGCTCACACCCTCTCTAGACTTAGAAACTTTCTTAATCTTCTCATGTTTTCTCTACAGTTCACTCGCCAACTCGATCACTCTGCAACTCAACTTAATTCAACTATGCACAATGGTTTCTTCCGACCACAGCAAGATTCCTCTTATAGCACAAAATCAACTCATACTTCATAATTATGAAATAAATTCGATCATCATGACCAAACCATTCATTAACTACCTGAATCTGTTTTCGATTCTGCAAACCTAACGATCGTATCAGCCATCATTATGCATCACTCCCATGAGCGTCGTCAGTTAAGTACTTTTAACTATCTTCATTTATTACTGATTTTACTTCTTGTAGACCTGCGACTATCACAGCAGGACCTCTTAATTGCGCTACTAAATCCTATCCTTGCACAACCACCTGCTCTTGGTGCGCCTTCCATTCATCCATCATCTTATCCTTTTTTTCCATTGCGTAGTACCTCAAGCACCGTGCGGTTCCAGGCCCGTCCTATAGGTCTTCAACCTACTACCATTCACTAGCTTTGATAGTGTCGCACCATATAACTATTGCAGCTGAACTGTGCCTCCTAAGTTAATGTAATTAACAATATATAAACCTAACCAATGCATCTGTAACTTATCTGGATACTTCATGAACTTACTATCATACAACAGTACCAAATCTCCTTGTTGAAACTATTTGTTATTTATGTGGCGATCATGCCAAGCCTTTTGTCGATCCTTCTTGATGCACTGTTGGAAATCTACTATAAAGTGGTCCTCAAGCTATATCAACTATGCCACGTTCTCCTCTAGCACTACTTCATCATCCGCGCTTGTCGCTACTCCAATGAATAGACAGGGGACAATGTAATCCATAGGCATGATTGCCTCTTGTCCGTATACCAATTTGAACATTGTCTTCCTTGTTAATCTCTTGCAAGTGGTGCAATATTCCCACAACACTGTTGGAATCTTCAATTCCTAGTCATCATGGTTAGCATCACATACCTTGGTAATTGCATGCTCCAATATCGTGTTGAAAGCTTCTACTATCCCATTCTCCTATAGATGATATGGGGTACTTTTCTTGTGTTGTATTTACAACTCCTTCGTCAGCGTGCTTACTATGCGGTTGATGAAGTGAATGCCTTTTTCTTTCATCAATATCCTTGGACATCCAAAACGCGTCACAATATTGTCGAACAGGAACCTTTCTATTGTCGCAGCGGTGCAATCCACGACTGGTGCAGCCTCCGCCCACCTCGTCAAGTAGTCTGTCACTATGATTATGTACTGCGCACCAGTTCTCTTCCCAGGGGGGTTTATTGGACCCACAAAATCCACATCCCATTTATCAAAAGTCTACAAAGTTACTTATAGTACTAGCGGCATCTCATCCCGTCGTGATGGTTTTCCAGTGCATTGACAGACATCGCAGGTCTGTGCATAATCCATCACATCACTATGCAAAGTGGGCCACAAGAGCCCTACTTGAACTACCTTCCTTGTTGTAGCATGACCGACATAGTGTTTTCCAGTAACTCTTGCATGTGCTTCAGAAAAATATTCCCTTGTTCATGCGGCAGGACACATCATCACAGAATCTCATCTAGTCCAAGTTTGTATAGGTGTCAAGCAATTAACTGGAAATTTGAAGCCTTAACCACCAATTGCTTCTTCTTACTTGTTGAAAATTCTTCTGTTACGGTTCTCGTCACCAAAAACTAGATTATTTGAGCATAGTAGTCATCTACCATGTCGACTCTGAACAACTGCGCACTGGGAAATCCTTCTTCAATATTTGTGGGTTCCTCACCTGTCTCAGTTCGAGACAAATGATCAGGGTCAACATTCAAGCGACCCAAATTCACAATTATCTAAAACTCAAACTCCTAAAAGAGAAGTAGCCAGCGGCAGATCTTCCCCCCCAACATAAGATTATTGACTAGGTACTTCAAAGAAGAATGGTCTGTAAACATCTTGAAATGACTGCTTAAGAGGTAATTCCTGAATTTCTGCAGCGTATATACCATCACCAAACCTTCTCTCTTTGTGGTCGTATAATTTTTATCAGCAAAAGATAACTTTCGACTAGCGAAAGCGATCAGGTGATCAAGATCTCCTTCACCTGGTTTCATGAGCATCACTCTCAGCGCAACAGATGATGCATCCACTTGGACATGAAACTCCTTGTTCCAATATGGGAACACAAGTTTTGGTGCCAAACCCATCTTGGCCTTCAGTGTTTTGAACCTTCCCTGACATTCTTGACTCCATACAAATGCAACATCTTTCTTTAATAACTTCTCCATAAGGCCTGTAATCGTAGCATATCCTCAGATGAACTTGTGATAATATCCTTTGTTCCCCAGCGTTGCTCTAAGCAATTTCACATTTGTAGGTGGTGGCTGTAATACCCCGGTTTTGACCCCATTGCATTAGATGTATATGATGTATATATTGTAAATGATCATGGTGCGGAGCTAAAGGGCAAGGCCCCACGATCGATTGGTTATGCTATGTTTCGGATTTAAATTGTCACCGATGGTATATCGGGGCATGCGGAATACATATTGAGTTTTGTTATCATGTAAATATGCATCTTTAATTAAATAACATGACCAGCTACGTTCGCGGCAACTAAATTGAGAAGGGGCATGATTTTCACAAGGATAAGGGTGGGGGAATGTCAAACCTTGGGCAATGGGGGAAAAAGCCATGTGTCATCTTCCCTTGTTCTACCCAACCACCAGCATTAAAAACTGTTGTTGTTAGTTGAGGCAGTTATGGTTGGGAGTGGAGTGTAGCAGGGCTGTCAGTCCTTGCCCACACGCACACTCCACCCTTAGATTGAACCTCACATTGGGCAGAATAATGACTACTACGCATTCTCACCGTTGTCTGTTCATCCATGCGCATAGGCGGAGCTGTCCATCCTCACGCAGGGACCATTGTCTATTCATTATTCTCACGAAGAGGATTTTTCCTGGTTTTGACTCACATAGCGAGCGGGGAGCCGTGCTCTTTCATCCATGATTTTCCTGTGAAGGGCCATTCACGTTTTCGGCTGTATGATCTCCTTACAAACTGGTATGGCCATGTAATTTTCCTGTCATTTTGATGTTGAGATTGGGACCGTTGTTCTTCCTGTGAGTTATGGTTGCCGCCATTCTCCTCAAGATTCATTGTGTTGATGTGGTCTCCCTTACGTTGTGATTATTGCGGTCTTCTTTAAATTTTGGGTCTGGTGCAAGTTTCCCTCACGCACAGACTGTTTGGAGTCATTTTCCCCTATTAAGCTGCAATTGTTGATTAGTTGCATGCGTGCAATGGTTGGTATTTNTTGGTTTGCTTGATAAACCTGGTGTGTTTGGAAACCACACAGACAGAGCTAGAGGGTTGGATTTCTTCTCCACAACCCCTGAATAGCACTGGAAGGGAAGGAAAGGCCTGAGGGACTGTGTAGCAGAGAAGGGACTGATTCCTTGTGTTGGGTGTGTGTGGGTGTCTTAGAGTTCAGGCTAGTTCTGGTGTAGACGTTCCTAGCTCTGTAATGGGCTCACCAGCTTAGCATTTGGCCTTTCCCAGCTCCTTGATGGCTTGATAAACCTGACCATGTTGGCTTGGTTGTCTTGTTGATGGCCTGATAAACCCAACTGTGTTTCCTTGGCTGTGTTTTGTGTATCCTTGGCTATGTGTAAGCCTGCTTGTTCCTTATTCCTTGGAGAATCATGCCCAGTTCGGGGGTGGCAGCGTTGCTGAGAGATTAAGGAGCACGTTGGCCTATGGTTGGGTGGAACGTTACAGCGACGTATCTGGTTGCGGAACGAGTTCTTCCTAAGATAAGTGATCTTGTTCATTTTGCTTCTGTAATCATATTTTCTGTTAATGAATGTGATGAACATGTTGAATGCTTGTAGGAACGTATGTTTACTTCCGCTGTGTATGATAAATAATTGCATCTGTGTATGTTCCACTTCAATGCATCTTGTTTTCAGCATTTTTATTCACGTACATGCTCATGGGGCCCTCAGCTCAGGTGGTTAATGCCATGGTAGCATCCCCTTTGCCGGTCAGAGGGTCGGGGACGTTACAATGTGGTATCAGAGCTCATGTTGTAGCATGGGCCTAAATGGACCACGAAGATGCAGTGACAGAAGAAGGATTTATTTCTGCCAGTAGAGATCAGAAGTTGATGATAGAAAACTTCCACAAATTTTTCTAAGTGTTTGAACTGTCGGTTCATCGAAACACTTCGTGGGAAGGACTTCCGATGTAGGGGAGAGCTAGGCGGAAGCATACCCGACAGAGGACAGTTGGAAGGAAAATTGCAGAAAATTTTCTAAGTGTTCAACGTCCGCTGGCGGAAAATAGTTGATTGAGCGCCCACCATTGCGGATGGCTAGATAGCTATGCATCCGACGGGTAAGGCCTCCAACCACCGACGTAGTAAAGAAAGTTCAAAATTTTTCTAAGTAATGAAAATATAGACCATCGGAAGTAGATAGTGTTTGGTGTGCCGCCGTTTCGGAAGCCTAGAGCACAAGCCTTCCGACAAGAAAATATACTGCCAATACCAATCAGGTTATGCCATAGTAGATTGGGTCGCCAATCGGGAGAAGAGTGAAGATGATGGGTCACCGTTGCGGCTGCTGATGGAACTATTTCACCAATGAAAAGAAGAGAATGGAGCCGATCAAGCGGCAAAAAGGAAGACTAAAGGGGGGGGAAATTTCAAAAAAAAATTCTAAGTCCTGGAGTCGTCAGCCATTACCGATGGTTAGTGGATAGAGCTTCTGACAGCCGATGAGTTATGGTCCGCAGAACCCGGAGTGGGATCACTACCCATTGTTGCGGCTGTTTAGTGAACTATCCTCCTGATGAATAGTGCACCCGATTGCCGATGAACAGCGGTGAAAGTTAGTTGTGCTGACCACCGAAATGTCGGAATGTTAGTTGGGATGAGACCCGATCCTGTACAAGGGAATTATGAGTTTTTCAAGTGGGTTTTCTTAGTGAATTTTGACTATTTTTCAACAAGATTTTCAGCAGTTTTTCAGTGGATTTTCAGGGCTGAAAATGAGAAAGTGGCAGCGATCTTATGCGCCAGATTGCGCGAAAATCAAAGATTTACAAAAAAAGAAACGAGGGCTCTTAACCCCTGTCATCCCCCTCAAACAGACGTTCTTTGATGAAGAAAATTCTATGTTTTGGGGAAAACTTGTAATTTTATAATTTTTCTAGGAGAAGGTAAGTGATTCTGATTTATATCAATATTATGCATCTAATAGTTGTGTTACTAACACATTTGCAGAATCATAGTCACCTTCAAGGGAAGTATTCTAGGTAGTGCAGTTTGGTAAGTAAGTTGCGGTTCAGTTATGAGAACCCATGACGGATATGATGCTCGGGATTCTTACGAGTGTGCCCGACATACCATGGGAGAAAATGTCCGTAATGGAAATGATGACATAGAGTCTAATGGAAAGAGATTCCAGTTGTGGTTCAGTTATGAGAACCCATGACGGATATGATGCTTGGGAATCTTACAAGTGTGCCCGAGATGCCATGGGAGAAAATGTCTGTAATGGAAATGATGACATAGAGTCTGATGGAAAGAGATTCCAAGAGACACCGTTAGATGTTGCAGCCATCATGAGAATCTTGATCAAAGCCCAGGAAGAGCAGCATCAGTTGAATGTTGTAGAGTTTGACAAACTTACAGAGAAAGATAGACTCTGGGCGAGGTACAGCAAGACCAGAAGGCAATAAGAGAAGTACTAGGAGAAGGAGAAGAACTTCTAGTGGATCATCTGAATCTAAAGAATCTAGTAGGGATTCAAGTTCTTCTTCTCATAAAAGAAAAAGAAAGAGACACCATAGGGACTGCTCTCGGGATGAATTTAAGAAAGCTAAACCTCCTACATTTGATGGTGAGGTAAAGACTGGACAAGAGGCTGAAGCTTGGCTTCTTGGGATAAAGAAGTAATTTCAAGTGCATGATTATTCAGGAAACATGAAGGCAAGAGTTGCCATATTCAATCTGAATGGAAGAGCATCCATTTGGTGGGAACACTTCAAGCAAGTAAAGAGGATTAATGAAGGGAGACTTAAGTGGAAATAGTTCAAGAAGTATTTCAAGTAGAAATACCTCTCTGATAGGTATTATGATGACAAGATTAAGGAGTTCCATGAGTTGAGATTGGGATAGTAGACCATGGAAGAATATGCAAATAAGTTTTTGGAGCTGTTGAGGTATGTCCAGTATATCAGAGATGAAAAAGTGAAGGTCCAGTGTTTTTTGAGTGGATTACCTCAGTCTTACAAAGATAAAATTGAGTTTTATGAACCTAGGACTCTTGAAGAAGCAATAAGGAAGGCTAAGTATTGCTATGAGAAAAGAAAAGGTAAATGAGATTACCATAAAGCATGGAAGGACAAGAAGAATGAGAAGTTTGACCAGAGAAAGAAAGGTTTCAAACCTCCTAACTTCAGGAATAAGTAGAAGCAGCCATCCCAAGCTACGAGTAAGCCAGTCGGAGTGACAGGAGACAATCCTAAGGATCCACAATAGAATAGAGGACCACTCCAATGTTGGAAATGTGGAGGACCCCACATGCGTAGGAATTGTCCACTCGAGAATGAGAGTGCAAGGCCAGCTTATAACATTCAAGAAGCAAAAACAGTGGGTCAAGTAGCAAGGGAAGTCCCTAGGATTTATGCAGCACTGGAAGACCACCAAGCAGATCACAAGTCAACTGTGGTTGAAGTAGCAGATAAGATTGTTGAGCAGTCTATTTCTATTTTAATTGAACCTGGTTCTACTCATAGTTACATTACTCCTAGAGTAGTGGAGATTTGTGCTTTTAAGAAAGTAAAGCATAGGAAGTCTTGGTTAGTTCATCTAGCCACTGGAACTAAGAGAAAGGTCAGTGAGGTGGTAGAGAAATGTCCGTTGGTCATGAATGGATTGGTCACTTGTGTAGATCTGAATGTTCTACCGCTTGGTTCCTATGATATTCTCACTGGAATGGATTGGTTAGAAGCTCACAGGGTGAATCTTGACTGTTACAATAAGACTTTCGAATGCATGAATGAAGAAGGGAACCTAGTAGTTGTGAAAGGTATTCCAAAGGTGATTTCAGTATGGCAGGTTTCAACAATGCAGTTAAAGAAGTTATGTAGGAAGGGTTTCCAGTTGTATGCAGCTCATATTTTGGAGACATCAGGAGATGAAACTCCTAGGTTGGAGGACTATCAGGTGTTACAGGAATTCAAGGATGTGTTTTCTGATGAGATTCTAGGGCTTCCTCCAAAGAGGGACATTGATTTCACAATTGAACTTGTGCCAGGATCAACACCAATGTCCAAGGCACCCTACAGGATGAGTACACTGGAGATGCTATAGTTGAAGATGCAATTGCAAGAGTTGTTGGAAAAGAAGTATATCCAACTAAGTGTGTCTCCTTGGGGAGCCCCAATTCTCTTTGTAAAGAAGAGAGATGGTACACTCAGGTTATATATTGATTACAGACAATTGAACAAGGTTACTATGAAGAATAAATACCCTTTTCCTAGGATTGATGACCTCTTTGATCAAATGAGGGGAGCAAAGGTATTTTCCAAGATTGACTTGAGGTCTGGTTACCATCAGGTAAGGATCAAGGATGAAGACATTCATAAGACAGCCTTTAGGACAAGGTATGGGCATGATGAGTTTGTAGTGGTACCATTTGGTCTTACAAACGCACCAGCTACATTTATGTGCCTTATGAATAGCGTCTTCAGCAGGTATTTGGACAAGTTTGTTCTTGTTTTCCTTGATGACATTCTTGTTTATTCTAAGAATGAGGGAGAGCATGAAGAGCATTTGAGGTTGACATTGAAATTTCTTAGGGAGCACCAATTGTATGCAAAATGAGCAAGTGTGACTTCTATAGAGATAGAATTCAGTATTTGGGTTACATTATCTCAGAGGAGGGCATATTTGTGGACCCTGAAAAGATTGAAGCCATTATGAATTGGCCTACTCCAAGAAATGTGACAGATGTAAGATATTTTATGGGACTTGTAGGATACTACCGGAGGTTCATTGAGGGATTCTCCAAAGTTGCACATGCCATCACTTCTTTGCAAAAGAAGGGGATGAAGTTTGAATGGACATCGAGGTGTGAAGAAAGCTTCCAGCAGTTGAAGAGTCTTCTCACTAGTGCACCAGTATTGAAAGTTGCAGATCCAGAAAAATATTTTGTGGTGTGTACCGATGCATGCGGAAAAGGGCTTTGAGGAGTCCTTATGCAAGACAACCACGTGATATGTTATGAGTCAAGAAAGCTGAAGGAACATGAGAAGAACTATTCCACTCATGATCTAGAGCTTGCAGCCATATTACATGCTCTCAAAATGTGGAGACATTACTTGATAAGCAGGAGATTTGAGCTCAGAACAGATCACTGTGGACTGAAGTATCTATTTGATCAACCTACTCTGAATGCTAGGCAAGCAAGATGGCTCGAATTTTTATGTGAGTTTGATTTTGAAATCAAGCACATAAAGGGGAAGGAAAATAAGGTAGCTGATGCCCTCAGTACGAAGGTGCAAGAAATGCATGTGGCATCTCTTAGTATTTGCCAATTAGATTTGAGGCAACAGATTGTTAGTCATGATGTTGGAGATGAATTGTATGAGCAGGTAAAAGACAAATTGCAGCAGCAAAGTCTTGAGAAGAGGTATGAGGGATATAAATTGGAAGAAGATGGACTTCTTGCTTATAAAGGTAGAATTTATATTCCAGATGTAGCATATTTGAGGAGAGTTGTTATGGATGAAATCCATCAAGCTCCGTATTCTGGTCACCCGAGATATCAGAAGACAATTGCTACAGCTAGAAAGCAGTACTTTTGGCCAGGAATGAAAAGTGATATGGCTGAGTACATTTCAAGGTGTATGAAATGTCAACAGATAAAGGTTGAGAATCAACACCCTGCAGGTTTGTTGCAGCCTTTGCCAGTTCCAGAATGGAAATGGGAAGTTATTTCCATGGATTTTATTACAGGATTACCGATGACTTGGAGACAACATGATTCCATCATGGTTGTGGTAGACAAGTTGACAAAGGCAGTGCATTTTATACCAGTTAATTCTACTCATAAGACTGATGACATTGCAAGGATATTCGTGAAGGAGATTTTCAAATTGCATGGATTTCCTAGGGCAATAGTCTCCGACAGAGATGTCAAGTTCACTTCCAACTTTTGGAAGGGGTTGTTTGCAGATTTGGGTACAAAGCTAAACTTCTGCACTGCATAACATCCTCAGACAGATGGGCAGACATAGAGAGTTAATCAGGTTCTTGAAGATATGCTTCGCATGTACGTAATGGAAAAACCAACCAAGTGGGAAGATTACTTGCACTTGGTAGAGTTTTCTTATAACAATGGAGAGCAGGAATCCTTGGGGATGAGTCCGTACGAAGCTTTGTATGGAAGAAGGTGTAGAACACCTATGACTTGGGATAACCCTGTGAACAAGATTGTGCTTGGACCAGAATTGCTCAAGGAAATGGAGCAAGAAGTTGTAAAGATTAGGAAGAATCTGAAAGCAGCACAGGACAGACAGAAAAGCTATGCCGATAAGCATAGGGTGAACAGGGAGTTCAGTGTTGGGGATCATGTTTACCTCCGAGTGAGGGAAAAGAAGAGTTCCTTGAAGCTTGGAAGTTGTGCCAAGCTGTCACCTAGATACTGTGGGCCTTTTGAATTTCTTGAAAGAATAGGGCCAGTTGCATATAGACTTGCATTACCTGCTAGCACTAGAGCTCATAACGTTTTTCATGTTTCTTTGCTTAAGAGATATGTACATGATCCTAACCATGTGATAAATTGGGATGTGATTCAGGTGGAACCCGAGGGAGAGTTCCGAATCGAGCCAATGCACATCCTCGACGGGAAGGTCACAATGCTCTGGAACTGGGCCATAAGTCAGGTAAAGGTGCAATGGGAGCACTATAGACCTGAAGAGGCTACATGGGAGCTAGAGGATGCCATGCGATTGGCACATCCATTTTTGTTAAATTCTGCGGAACACTGAGGCGATACCAGTGTATCATTTTGTTCAATTTTGTAAAGCACTGAGGACAATGCTATTGAAGGGGGAGGGGAATGTAACACCTCGGTTTTGACCAGGTTGCATTAGATTTATATGATGTATATATTGTAAATGATCATGGTGTGAAGCTAAAGGCCAAGGCCCCACCATCGATTGGTTATGCTATGTTTCAGATTTAAATTGTCACCGATGGTATATCGGGGCATGCAGCATACATATTGAGTTTTGTTATCATGTAAATATGCATCTTTAATTAAATAACCCGACCATCTACGTTCGCGGCAACAAAATTGAGAAGGGGCATGATTTTCACAAGGATAAGGGTGGGGGAATGTCAAACCTTAGCCAATGGGGGAAAAAGCCATGTGTCATCTTCCCTTGTTTTACCCAACCACCACCATTAAAAATTGTTGCTGTTAGTTGAGGCATTTATGGCTATCATCAGGTGAGAATTAAAGAAGAGGACATATTCAAGACAGCTTTCAGAACTAGGTATGGACATTACGAATTTGTTGTAATGCCATTCGGGCTTACTAATGCCCCATCCGTCTTTATTTGTCTAATGAATAACATAATGCATAAATACTTAGACAAGTTTGTTGTCATATTCATCGATGACATCTTGATCTATTCTAAAAATGAAGAGGAACATAAGGAACATTTACGGATAGTTCTACAAGAACTGCGAGAGCAACAGCTCTTTGCGAAGTTCAGTAAGTGTGATTTCTTCAAGGATGAAATCCAGTACTTAGGTCACATGGTGACTAAGGAAGGGATTTCAGTTGATCCTGAAAAGATCAGAGCAATTGAAGAATGGCCAGTACCAAAAGATGTAACAGATGTTAGGTCTTTCATGGGAATCACCGGTTATTACCGGAGATTCATCGAAGGCTTTTCAAAAATAGCCAACCCAATCACTTCCTTGCAAAAGAAAGGCAAGAAGTTCGATTGGAACTTAAAATGCGAAGAAAGCTTTAAGAAACTAAAAAATTTATTAACAACTGCGCCAATTCTAAGAATAGCGGATCCTAATAAGGATTTCGTGGTTTGCACCAATGCTTGTAATGACGGTTTAGGTGGAGTGCTGACTCAAGATGGGCATGTCATTGCCTATGAGTCCAGGAAGCTAAATATCCATGAAAAGAATTATGCCACTTATGATTTAGAGCTGGCTGCTGTTATTCATGCCTTAAAAATGTGGCGACACCACTTAATAGGCAGAAAGTTCACTTTAATGACTGATAATAAGGGTCTGAAATACCTTTTAGATCAGCCTAACTTAAATGCAAGGCAAGCCAGATAGCTAGCCTTCCTAAGTGAATATGATTTTGAAATTCAACACATAAAAGGAAAAGAAAATAAAGTAGCTGATGCTTTGAGCAGAAATGAAAATTAAATTTTACAACAACAATCAGAACTTATAATTCTGATTTAAATGAACAGCTAATTAAGGGGATAAAATTTGATGAAATTTATCAAAAATTACAAGCTACAGCTAAGGAAGAACCTACAGAAAGTTTAATTAAACGTTATAGTTTAAATAAAGATGGATTTATATTGTTGAAGGACAGACTGTATGTGCCAAATGTGTCTAAAATTAAATTACTGATTCAGGATGAAGTGCACAAAACCCCTTATTCAGGGCATCCAGGCTACCAGAAGACTGTCACCATGTTGAGAAAAGATTATTTCTGGCCTAACATGAAATCTGAAGTAGCTGAGTATATAGCTAGATGTTTGGACTGTCAACAAGTAAAGATAGAACATCAACATCCAGCTGGGTTGTTGCAACCCTTGCCTATTCCTAGCTGGAAGTGGGAAATAATCAGCTTAGATTTCATTACTGGATTACCCAGAAATCAAAATCAGAATGATTCAATTATGGTGGTAGTGGATAAATTAAGTAAAGCAACACATTTTATTCCTGTTAAAACCACTTACAAGGCTGCAAATATAGCAGACATTTTCTTAAAATAGATTTTTCGGCTACATGGTGTACCGAAAGTTATTATTTCAGACAGGGATCCTAAATTCACAGGGAATTTCTGGAAATCCTTGTTTAAAGGATTAAACACCACACTGAATTTCAGCACTTCTTTCCATCCTCAGACGGACGGACAAACTGAAAGAGTTAATCAAGTGTTGGAAGATCTATTAAGAATGAATGTTAAGGATTAGCCAGGTAAGTGGGAGGATTATTTGCATTTAGCGGAATTTGCATACAATAATAATTATCAATCATCGGCTAAGTTCAGTCCTTTTGAAATTTTGTATGGGCGTAAATGTAACACTCCTATTTCCTGGAATAATCCAGTAGATAGATTAGTGTTGGGGCCCGAACTATTGAAAGAAATGGAACATATTGTAAAACAAGTGCAGAAGAACTTGAAGGTTTCCCAGGATCGGCAAAAGATCCAAGCAGATTTGAAAAGAACTCCTAAAGAGTTCCAGGTGGGTGAACATGTGTTCATAAAGGTAATACCAAAGAAGAGCTCCCTAAGATTGGGGAGTTGTGCAAAATTAGTGCCACGTTACTGTGGTCCGTTTGAAATTTTATCTAGATTTGGTCAAGTAGCATATCAGCTAGCGTTACCACCTAATTTAAAAGTACACAATGTTTTTCATATTTCTGTTCTGAAAAAGTATGTTCATGATGCTACTCATGTGATTGATTGGAACATTGTACAGGTAGAACCAGAAGGGGAAGTTCTGGTGGAACCATAT
>LPNX011153189.1:3778-47432 GCA_001517045.1 Pseudotsuga menziesii | reverse complement strand
TGAATGTTATTCAGGAATTTCATTGAGGAAAGAGGGAAAACAGTAAGGAAGTGTTTTGAGTGGATTGCTGCAGTAACTTGATTTTTATTACAGTTATTTGGGATGAGAGAACTGACTGATAGTTCTGATTTAATACTGAGTTGAAAACTGGTATCTGATTTGCTACACCTAGTTCCAGCCAAGGAGACCAAAGCAAGCTCGGCGGTCCTGAGAAGTCGTTGTCTGAGCGCTCTCTAGGAGTTCGTAGGGAGGAACGGCCTCCCATTGCTGTTGTTGTCCACAGCTTAAACAGGTTCTGTCATTCAATTCTTTATGTTTTCTGAGTATAAATGGGTGCATGTTATGTTTTCTATATGTCTGAGTAGTCAGTTAAATTCAGTAAAGTTAGTATCTCAGAATATCAGTAGTTAAACTTGTTAGTAGTTACTGTGTTTTTCCACATCTGGTATCACCAGATCATACTCCAACACAGTATCTCAGTGTTAAGAAATAGTATTCTTTGAACTGAGTTTCCTATATTACTTGCAGTTATCACAAGTGTTTTCATAAGTTACAAGTATTTTTCTTACAGTCTTATAAATTATTCCTAGTACTGTACCTTTGTTTCTTTTATAAAAATTAGCAGTAAAAATTAAAAAAATTAGACTAAGTATCTCTGCAGTTTAAGTTATGATTGTTATCTGCTAGTTTCAAAAGAAATTAATCTTTTAGAATTAAAATAAAATAATACTGACAGTAGGATGTATTTACTTATCGGTTAATTATCTGTTTGATATCACAGTTAAATGCTATTGGTATTAGTTTGCATCTTAGCTAAGAATGCATTTATTATATCACTGAATATTCTTTTATTTTAGTTAATTCTAAACATACTTCAAAACTGTTATTTTTATTATCTAATGTGATAGATAATTGTTATAATATTCACAGGAATTTATATAGTTATGTATAGAAAAATATACTTTAAATATTTAATAAGTAATGTACAGAAATATTCAAGCTTTATAACTACATATAGAACCCAAATCAATATTGGGTAAATAACATTAAAATAATATTCATAGTAACATTAAGAAGAAGTAATATTGTATTATATTACCTATAACGTATCAACATTATATACATTATAATAATAATAACATTCACGTAGTATATTAGTATACAACTACAAACTTAGTTTATTTAAACTCTGAATGTAAACAAATAAATTAAATTTATGAACTAGTCCTATACTGTGCCTTGTAAAGTAATTAAAACATTAATAAAAGACAATAGTAATAACTAGTAAGAATACAACAGGTCCTTTTAACTCAAAAGGATTACATTTGTTTTTATAATTTCTAAATAAATAGAAATCAGGTTATAAAACCTGCAAGTAAGAAATTTAAGAGCATTTTATTAAACAATAATCTGGAAAGTACTTAAGGTACAGAACTTCTTATACTAAAATGAACTATAGTATTATAACACAATCTACAATAACACAAGAAGATAAAAATAACAGATACTATGTTGTTATAAGGGTATAAACCCTAGGCACATCTATAATTTAAGAATTTATTACATACAGTAACATCATAAAAGATATTATTAATAGAAATAAAACACATTATACAGAACTGTAAGTTGCTCGGTAGTCGAGCTTAAAAGATTTAACTTCTTCAGTAAATCTAATTACTTTAATCCTTCACTGTAAACTAGGGTTAAACCTAGTAACAATTTAAGTAATCACAAAAATTATTTAATAAAGAGAAGATATAGTAATATTCTTCATACAGCCAGGTTAATAAATAAAACACAGTAAGCCATTCTTTTATCTAAGTTCTTTTAATACTGTGATAAAGAAGAACGCAAGAGAGGGAAATAGTTTCAAGTTTTCATAATAACTAAGGGTAAAACCCTACCCTTATCAACAACCAAAGGAATAACTGTAACTCTATTTTATTCATTAACCTATAGCAGTAACAAAAATATACATGAAGGTGTACAGCCTGTAAGAGCTTTTGAACACAGTAATGCAAGGCTCATAGCCTGATAAGTTTTAAAAACCAAACAATAACTGCAAACAGGGTTTCATACTCACGGCCAAAGCCGTAAGGCTCTACATACGAGCTAAGGTATAAACCCTGGTGCATAATTAAAAAAAACAAAATAAAACCCCGAAGGTTAAATAGAGCCGAAACGACGAAACCAACGCTGTTCTCAAAAGACTCACACAAGGTGAACAAGTCGTGGAGAGACCAGGGCTTACCATGGCTGTAAGTGTTGAAACCTTCATGTAACTGCCAGGCCGAGAGAAGTAGCAGGTGCACCTGCTTTGTCATGAAGACAGTCGAGTGTTAGCGTTTATTCAATGCAAAATATATTTAATAACCTGCGAATATTACTATAACACTTAAGTAAACAATTTAGTAGTTACCTGGTAAGTTTGGAAAACCCTCGCAGTGCTCGACACGGCCAGTTCAAGCAAGGAGCATGCTAATTCACTGGCAACCAGTTTGGAGTTATATCGCTCAATTTCTTCAGCAAATGAAAACCCAGCAAATCGATGAATAAGGGAACCTCATAACAGCAACGTATTATTCATCAGCCAGCACACAGCCAACAGGGAGTACAAGCCATGCCTTGAGGAAGATACTTTTACACTCGCTGGAGCAGAAAGAAGTATAACTGTAAACAAATCTAGCCAAGCCAAACAATGGCGGAATTTTACAGAGTTAAGCCATGATTTTGAAACACTCAAACTCCCTTGCAATACAATAGCAGAGCTCACGAAGAGCTGGAGTAACCGGAGGTCAAATGTAGATAGAACAACGATAACCTGGTCAGGAAAGGTTTGCAGAGCAGCGGCCAAAGGCCCAAGAACAAAGGAAGAATGGAAAATCTTAGGGTTTGGTCAATGTTTTATATCGCCAATGCATGGCCCCAGTGTGACCACGTCAGTACAAATTTAATCTGCATGCGAGTGGGTCGAGTCTAAAGTTCCACGTTGATCATTGCAAATCATTTGTTTCCAAACCTTTTCTTTGCATGGATATCTCCTATGGTCGATACCCTATGTTTGCACCTGTATTATAAATCATAACGATGGTGTTAAAATAAGCATATGTAAATACTATGCTTTATCATTTTAAAGTATGCAATATAAACCATAGGAATTATGCTATATCGACTTAGCCTATGTATTTTATAACTTGAACAATTTCGGTATTAAAACAATGTTATTACACCTTCCTTGTTTATATAAAAGCTTTGCCATGTATATATTAATAACCATGTCTTATAAGGAATCGACCAAGATTTAGTCTTGGGTTGTTCTAGACTTAAGATTTGAAGTCTATTATAAAGGATGTAATAACATGAGTATAATGTTAAATTGTAAACTATTCTTTTAACTCACCACTATAATACTATTGACCCTAGCCTCTAGTGAAGCTAGGTGTAGTTATCTGCAATCTAATAGTTAGTACCATTTTGTTATAGATTTGCATAGATGGTATAAAACTTGTCATTACCTTCTGTAAGTGATTAAGAAGTGACTTAACCTGTAGGGTTAAAGATTATACTCTACAAAATTTTAGAGAAGTTTACTCTAATCCATGTTCACATATTTATACCAATGCAATAACAATCTTTGCTAGTCTTAGATTATTTATGACATCATTTAGGATTTTGCTATCTCCCTTACTTAAAAAATTTCAAGGTATGGAAAGTGCATGTTAAACTAGTCGTTTATATAAATTACTATCACCATCCTTTCTAATAGTGAAGTCTGGAAACTCATAATAGTTTAAATTATGATCTTCTAGAACTAACTCTAAAGCTACATATGGTTTTTATTTCCTTTACTGTTTGATGGAGAAAGGGGTGGTTTCCATCTAAATGCAAATTCTGAAAAGGTAACAGAATACTTATACCAAACAGTAAACCTGGTGTTTAAGAATCAAAATATTTCTGAATTGGAACTTAGTATGATGCAGTAACATCAAGTAAATAGGAGTAGGCCTGCTTATGATAATTCAATTATACTTACCATGCTAGATAATAAATGTTATCTACTTCCTTATTTGCATTTCAGAAATTCATAAATGATTCAGTACTCTATAGAAAATCTTAAAGAGAGTAATAGGAAAAGCTTTACCTTCAGAGGCTTGATAAACTGGCTTGTATGCGTTTTAATTTTTACTGAATATTATAGTACAACAAATTGAGAAGTATTACGTTAAATACTTGTTAGCAGTAACTCGAACATTACCTGTCATCTGTAAGAATAGAAGGAACTTTATGCGTTAGCTTAACGCTAAGTAAGCCCCATCTTTTCACGACAAACCCACCTTGTGTCACAAACAGAAAAGTATTCAGTAACTGAAAAGGAATTATTCTTTAAAGCGAAGTATAAATAAAAGGTCATTCAATTACAGTACTAGAAGCATAAACTAACCAACCAGCTAATGACTGTTCTTAATGCAATAATATGCTATTTAAAAAGTTTTAAATTTTTTCGAAAATTTTGGGGTTTGACATGAGGAGCGCTTCTAGTCTCCTATCCCTCTCTGAAGAAGAGCTTGTCTAGCTTACAAGATTTTCTCCTAGTTTGTTTAATGGGTTGCAGAGAGTATGTCTTAGAGCATATCAACAACTTCAATATGGATTCAAAATTTCCTCTACTATCTCCTTTCAACTATGCTGATTGGAAGCCAAAGATGAGCGCATACTTGAAGAGGCAATGTCTCTTTGATGTCTCCATTGGTGCATTGAGTGAACCTGAGTCTTATGAAGAGAAGATTGATTGGATAAATAATTGTGATAGAGATTATGGAATTATTGGTTTTGGAATGTCTCCAAATATATATCATCTCATAGATTCTGCTGAATTTCCATTTGAGCTTTGGAAAATTTTGGACAAAGCTTTTGGTTTGCGGGAAATTGAAGATGAAGCATGGAGCGAACCTAGCATCTCCTCTTGTTCTCTCTCTCAAGATTTCTTGGCCTCTACATTATCTGATGAAGTTGATAATGATGAAGAATTTTCTCATACAGTTCATGTTGCTGCTGCCCTCTTTCATTCAAATGCTTCCTCCTTCAAGGAAGAAGCAAATATTGAAGAGCCATCTTTTTATGTGTCTCTTGAAGGTGATTTTTCTTCTTGTGATACTATTGATGAAAAAGAAGTAAAATATGGAGCTGCTGCTGATATTGATTATGATCTTATAACCCTTTCATTTTTCTCTCAATATCCTATCTTATATTTTGATATCTATGTGCCAAATTCTTTACACCTCTTGCATACCTCTCTCATTGATGGTGTGCAACCCAGTGACTTACAGGATGTTTGCTTAGCCACATCAAGCCTTATTTGTGTCATACTACTTACCTTACTTGATCTCATGTGCATCAGCATATCCTCCTTTTTTCTTGGCATCAATACTCAGAGCCTTCTTGAATATTGTGAACATCTCATTCTTTCCTCCTTTCATACAAAGGATTCATTACCAGTGTATTCCCATGAGTCTATTGATATGCTTATATGTGATCCTTTGGATTCTAATTTAGAAGCATATTTGCAGATTGATACACATATAATACCACCATCCATACCATCTACCATACCTCTGAATAATCCAAAGACTATACAAATCCCAAGATCGCTAGTTGATTCCTCATTGGTCTCTTATGCAGTGATATTTATCTTACATGGTTTGAAGTCTTTCTTATCTTTCATTGGCTGGTTATCCATGTCCTTAGTAATATTTCGACTGATATTAAACATGTTTGGATCTGTTCTAAACACTTATTGTTCAAATCTTAAGCCCATCCATCATTCATATTTTTACACCTATCAGTTTTCCCCAATTGTTCATAATTTTCCTAGTCTAGCCCTATATCCTCATCATAGCCACTCAAGCCTTTGTCTTTGATGTTCCATATGCTAATTTTTCTGATATATCAGAGTTTTATTAGACTCATATCAGATATATACAGGTGCTACAACATATTGGAAGATTTACATGTGATCCACATCACAATTTTGCAGCGATTCAGGGAATTGGGTGTGAAATAAATTTCCTTATATTTTGTACTCTTTGGAAAGGAGTATGCACATATCTCTTTTCCATTTCAGATTATGTTTTTAGATCAGAGTTTGACAGCAGAAATAAGCATTCAGATAATTATCCTACTTCATCAGTTGATGAGATACAAGGAGTCTCTCATCTTCCTTCTTGCAGGTTCTACACTTCAGCGCATGATAATGGAGTTCATGATTTATTCAACAAGTCCTTCATCGAGAAGTAGTTCAATCAGCTCATTAAAGTGAAGATGAAGATATGTTGAAGACATATTTCAAATTTGTGCCTTGTCCTATCTTGAGAGAGGATTTTCCCCATGTGGTTTTGCCTCTTTCCTCACTTTTCTAGACATAATAATTGTTAAAGGGTGACCATAGCCTTGTTGCTGGGCCCTATATGCATCCATATGCATCTATATTTTTTGTCATACCATCATAAAGTCAGACTTGTAGGGGGTTTTTGGAATATATTAAACCCACTCACAACTTAGGATAAAATAATTAATCATTATTTGATTAATTATTCACCCACTAGCTTAATTAATTGGCATCCACTTGCACCTTAAAGTCAATACATGCCATCTATATCCTAGGAATGATTTATTTCCAATTCTGGGTTGATCTTAACCACCTTTTGACCATCCAGAATTAGTATATAGGACTTTACAATAGATTCTGCTTTATTCTTCTTTTTCTGCTTTTCCTGCTTTTCTATGGATAAGATAAAAGCTAGTCAACTAGGAAACTGGGAACTTTTGTTTCCAACCCATCCTCCATTAGTTTTTCTCCATTTTCTAGGATTAACATGTTATTTCCATCTCCTTAAAAACTCACTTGTGCTTTTTCCAACTCGATAGGTCCTTGATAGATTTGGTAAGTGCTTTAGCCACCTATGGGGGTTTGCTATATTTTGGTAAGTCATCCTTTTTGAGCTTTATGAGTTGTTTCCATACAATTCAATTTTCCTATGAGGGTGTACTATTTATGTACACTATTATTCATAATTATTCAATGGAAGGATACACACCAATATTCATCTCTTCATTCATGTGATTTAGTCTCTTTTCTTCTCTCTAGTTTTCCTGTGTATGCTTGTGAGAATTCTTAGTAGCAAGATATATTTCATGTGCTTATTCTTAGAATCATTTCTCATAGCATTGATCTATTATTTCTACATCAACTGCATGTGGTAATGTGCATGTGGGTCCACCGGATATGTGACTGGTTCTACCTTCAACACCACATCATGAATGATCTAAAGTGCATTATGGGCATTGGGATTTGCATCCTTGCAACTAAAGTTATGAAAAAAACAAACCTTTAGCTCCTCCCAAGCGGTTATTTCTCTATGCAAATATGCTGATACATACCATGACCTCAGTATTTAATCCAAGGTGTGAACGAATACATGGACCCATTCATCCTTTGGTCACAATGCCCACAAAGTCATACAATCCATCAGGTGACCGCTGGGGTCATTCCACTCATCTTACTTCCCAGTGTGATATATTTTTTCATTGCCAAAGAGAACTGTCACCAATCGTCGACACTTTGCCCATCCATTAAGCATCTTCTTATAAGTTTCCCACTAGGGTGCTGGAGTATCCTTTAGTGCTTCCTCCAGTGACAATAATCGTTGAGGTTCAAATACCTTCTCTTCAAAATCCATGAGGAATGCAGACAACTCAGGTAGTCCCTAATATATCGGTAACTCAACAATCTCAGTCACAACATGGCACATCAACTGTGTTATCAAACCACACTTCCTGAACGACACCTCATGCATGCAAATTTTCCAGTTTTCTAATTCATCATCAGAATCGTAAGACACAGAGCTAGCGTTGTGCCAGCCAAGTTCTCCATCAGCAGTAGGGTGGATGTAATCTTCTGAAATGTTGGATCCATAAGAGTGACAAATCTGATGTATTGATTCTCAAATGTCATCATCCACTTCTTAAATTTAATCACTTCCATACTATCATTGGCCCATCTAATCCCCAACAATGCGATATAGGAGCCTTATCCATCCACAACTTCAATTACATCAAAATCAGCATAAGTATTCATACCTTCAACATCCACAACTAGGTTCGACACATGTCTGATTGGTTGTACTTTATCCTGATTAGGAAAGCGCAACTACAGAGGGGACCAACCCAATGTCGGCCTCCCCATTTTCTTCCATGTGTGCTTTGTCAGAATATTCACATCTGATCCTAGAGCTAGAATGACTGAATCGAATTCATAGTCCCCAATATGAATTTTCATTTGCATATATTTTCTCATCTTTTTCTTATGCAAAGAGTTCACTCTAGAGCCTTTCTGCTCCTTACTTAGAAGACGCAACATGTTCTCAATCTCAGAAGGAGCATCGGAATATTTTTCCAGTGACAAGAAGCTATCAAAGAAGCATTGTATGGTACCAGGCTTCCGCGATGGTCCTGCCTCCAATGAATAATCAAAAGTAGAGGGAATTTAATAAACATGTGACTTACCAAGATTCCTTTAAATCGCATCCTACGCTTCAAAGAATGTATCTATTTCAATAGCGATATCAATTTTTTCCTTCTTCTTCCCAGACAATCAAACCTATGGACAGGGGACATCCTCTCTGGTCACCGCACCTCCGTGAGTGACAATGGCTACATCGACATTCTCCATTCAGGGCTCTGCTCAAATTTTTGCAACTGTCGATCCCTGATTCTAGTTCATCGGTAGATTCTGGTTCAGTGGTTGATTCTAGTTCAATGGCGGATTCATGAGTTGATTCACATTCTTATTTTGAAGTGGAATTTGATTCTAGATATGATTCTGCAACTGATTTTGGTTCTAAAATTGGTTCTGGGTATGGGCTTGCCACTGATTCTGGATTTGCAACTGTGGAATGTTGCTTTTCTACCATCTCGAGATCAATTTTGGACAGTTCTCAACCATGTGATCAATCATGGTACAATATGTACATGTACATTGTGCATGCAACAATGGATAGTCTCTTTGGTGGTGCTCAAATACCCCACAATTGTAACATTGGACTGGTACGCGACCTTGTCCTCCTCCTCAACCTTGAAATCCTCTGCGGAATCCTCCTTGTTGTTGGTACTATGGCTGATTCAACTGTTGTTGTGGGGGATTCAGTTGTTCCTAGACATAATGGGCTACCAGAACATACTATTGTTGCGGTGGAGCCATCTGCATATGGTTATATTGTAGTTGTGGCATGAACTACTATTGTGGTTGTGGCGGTATAAAATACATATGTGGCGCCGACACATACTGCGGTTGAGGAGGCAGTTGCACCACCTGCGGATGCGGTTGTTGTACGATGCGATGATATTCACCTTTTACATAGCATGAGTCATATGTCCTTTCCTAGAGTAGGTCATATGCATGAAAATCCTTATCTTCATGCTCGACGGATCGACAAAATGTGCAGTATAAGCTCGCTGGATTCATTACCATATATTGCATGTATTCACATTCTTCATGTCAATTCCCATAAACTTGACATATGCGACACGATTGTACACCGCCGCAACTCAATGGGTTCGGTGCTCCTAATAACAGAAAAATTTGGAAATTAGGGCAAGTATCCTTGGTGTCTCCCTCTGCATGACATTGAGTGCACTAAAGTTCTTCGTGATTCTATTTCCATTTCTTGATGTCCTATAGCTCAATAGTCAAGTTCACTAGTTGTGCCTGAATCTGGTTCATGCCAGTTGCACCTTCTCTAATAGTCAAAGCCTCTAACTTCATTTCGATCTCCATAGCCTCGCTCTACATCGTGATCTTCTACTGCATCAGTGGTTGTCGGATATGAGATATCAGTGATGCGTTGAACCATTCTTTGTGCTCAAAATTACTCATTTTGAAAATAACTCTTGCCATTAGTGTCTTAAACCTTTTGTCAAAGTCCCAAACAGTTTCATTAGGAAATTTCTTAATCTCTTTTAACTCTGTAATATACTGCACTTCAGATTTTAGTTTTCTAAATTCTTTAATTAGTCTTGTCTGGACTTCATCTAGTGTCTTCACAGGAGTCCCATGAGGAACTTATAGAAATTTAATGTACCAATCAAGTGCACGACCCTGAAGAGTGGTCGCCAATTGACCCTTCTTGACATCATTGTCAGTAGTCTCTCTGACAATCCACACTTCCTCGCATAGAAACCAGTACATCTCGAGATCGTTGGTCCCATTTCCATGGAACAAATGTAACTTTTTGTCATCTACTTCCATCCTAGGCCTTCTTCCTACAAACGTTGCTCGACTGCTAGACTGTTGTTGGCACATTGGACAAGTCAATGAGGAACTCATGTGTCTTCCTGAATACAGAGTAGTGTGCAGATGTGTGGGCACGTTGCTACTGGGGTTTGATCTTGCCTCTTTTCTGGGTGTATCCTGTGCCTAGTTTTCCTCTTCATCATTGTAGGTTCGTTTCATCCCGTGTGGTATTCCTTTGTGGTCTTGCATTTTGATCGCAGCAAGACCTTCCCTCGTCCTCTTCCTCTTCTCTTGTCAAAACCTTGTTCCTCCCCTCATAAGACCACTTTCTTCCTCGGCTTCCCTCATAGACTCATCAAAACTTTCACCCATCTACCCATTATCGTCCCATTCATATTACCCCTTTCTTCACGGTATCCAAAACCTCCACACACCAAATTTCTACTACTTGAGGTGCATCTTCAGTATGCCCTTTTCATAGACAAGCATCTTAATTAATAATTACAAAGACAATAGGAACCTACCTTGTGGTCCGTTGAAAAATTCCCTTTCTGCTTCGTTGTACGACTTGGTAAGTGTCGACTGTGAACTCGGTGATATATCCTTCTAGGATACTATCGATCCAAACCTTAACGGCCCATAACGCCTTGTTGTCAGTTTCCTGTAACTCCTGGATCAGTTCAGGGGTCCAGGACATTGGCTTTCCTCCTTGGAAATTGGTCTTATTGTAGGTGAACTGCGCCAACCACTCATACAATATGATGGGAAATTCATAGAAAAATTATTTGTGAGGACCGTAGTGTATGTATCTCACCAACCACGTGTCCTTCGTCAGTCCAAGGTTCTAATTTTTTTCCTCAACAAATTCTCGTAGCTTCTGGTCAAACCAATCTTGAATTTTTGGTCTTACTGGATGCCACATATCCTCCTATCAGTCACAACAAGGTCCCGACAACAGAACCATTTGTTAGAGCAAACCCAGCCATCAAAACCAGTCGACAGGGGCTCCCACTATGTCAACTCTCAACTCACTGTAATCCCCTTGAGCAGCAGCCTAGACGAGTTTTACCCTGCTCAGCAACACCCGCGAAGTAGATGAGGTCTCCCTTGAGATGTTCAAGGGGGAGCTGTCGGAACCAAGTTTCTGCATAATAGAAGAGGAATATGTGCATCAACAATTAATTAACTTATCTAACATATATAACCAATTACTTACTCATCAATGGGACCTCTCATCACTGTTCTTAACATATCACATTATTCATCCATAACATAAATAATCATATTGTTGCAAAAACAGATCTAGACAGATAACCTCATTTAAAAGTAGGAAACATTACATCATATATCCATGTCACACATTCCATTCACATTCCATTCAATTAACAGAGACAGTAAGACAGAAAAAAAAAAGGAAACAGTAATTCAAATCAACTCCCATCTTATCATATTACTTCCACGCAACAATACACAGGTTCAAAACATGTAACAATTCAACATGAGTTCTCAATTGCTTCACTAAGTCTCCAAGTATCTATGACATCAAGCTCTCAAGTGTGTACACGTCTCAATATTTGCAATTCTACTTCTATTTATAGGATTGTGCCTTTACGTTCATGGTCTGCTTGGACGATTTCCTAACTAACCTCTAACTGATTCTACAAAATAATGACAAATATCTGCAAAATATGGCCAAAGTACAAAAAGTGACATAAAATATTCAAAATATTCTATCTTCTACCTCATGTTCCATATTTCACTTGTGCGGTGTCTCTTAATCTTGTGCAGCATCCGTGATGTTGTGCAGGTGACTTGTCCCAAAACCCCTACCAACAGTTGATCTAGCAACCCAAGTCATTATGAAATTTCATCTATATTTAAAACTTAGTTTCTCTCAGGGAAGTGCTTCATGTGTTGGATTATCCAACCTAAAGTGATGAAAGTAGTTGCTTAGGTGACATTGGCAACTCTTTTGAGTTACACTTCAGCTTAGAACCTTGTGCCTTTGCACTAAAGGGTTCTAGTTTTTGTGATAATAGGTCCAAAATGATATCTCATCTACTTTATTGGATTTTGTTGGAGTCTTGGTCAAAGATGAGCACTCTCCTATGGTTATGTATATATATGTATGTGTGTGTATAAAATGTGTATTGTTTTGACAATTCTCTTCTTGAATTTGCATACTTGCTTCTTGTATTGTCATTACTGGGATTATATCAATGTACCCATTACACCTATCAGTCTCACCTACACCATCTTTCATTATATCATTTTCAATATCTGGATATGGTAATGCTGGTTTGACCTTCTAGCTACCCTTAACACTAATTTTTTTTTATTGACATTATTACTAACTTGGCCACTTCTTTAATATTGACATTAATATTGAAGATTGTCGTTTTCTCCTAAAAAACTGCTGCATAACTATATGAAAATGTTGATAATAAACACATTTAAATCCAACTATATTGGCAGACAACTTGAATGTCATGAAGCCTAGAAGGTTGATCTCTGTGGAGACACGGATGTTTGAGAGGCTTGTGAGTCTTTGATTCCATGCTGAAGGGTATGAACATTGGATTAGTTGTTCAACTGCAAAGATAATCCCAAATTTTAACACAGGTGCATTGCAAGATAATTTCAAAGTCTTATAGTTGATTTCACTGCTTCCAAAACTCTGGGTTGTTGTTTGAAAATTGGCTCATTTAAAAAAAAAAAATCAAATGACACAATTTGTATTGAATGACGGTTTAAAAATTTAGGACCAGAGTTTTCATAAATGGTCATTTTCCTTATTCATTTTCATTTCAAGGATTTGTCTAGTTGGTGGGAAATAGGTTGACATTTTATGTTTTCATGAATGAATAACGATGTCATTTTGCAGAAGACATGTTGTACAAGTATCTGCATGAGGAGTTCGTATCCTTGATGGTGACACATGAATTGTGCATTGAAGTTCCAAATGCTGATACAAGTTCAAGTTCTAAAAATGCAGTGGTATTGGTTGTGTCTATTGTGGATCCTTATGTGTTATTGATGATGACTGATAGAAGTATTCGACTCATTGTTGGAGGTTAGCATTTTTTCTATTTGGTGCATGGTGTCCTGACTCATCATGAAGATTAAAATGCAGTACCAAGTATTGTATGAAGTGTGTTGTTATCAAAAGTATTGGCTGTTTTCTTATTTGGTTACCTGTAAGTTCAAATTTTGTGTAATGAGTGAATGTTTTTCACCAAACAGTCGACATATCTTTAATTTTTAAATTTGTGCTTTTAGAAAATAGTTCCTTTTGGAGTATACAAAATAAATAGTCTTAGAAAACCTTCCCTTTAAACATATTAAATAACTAGTAATATCATTGAGATGAAAAATCACTTATCACAATCTAAATTGTTCACAGGAGTTATTCACTTGTAAATACTATGAACACAGTTTCTAGCAATGAATTGATTTATCATTCCTGTGTACATCATCCTCCAAAGCATTTATTTATAAAAGGGATGTCAGTATGTGGCAATTCTTTTGGTTAGTAACCAACTTGAAGTTATTGGTTTCAGTGATTGGATTCACTAGTATGGAATGATAACAACTCTTGCATTGAATTGTTTCATGCATTAAATACTCTTAGTAAAGCGGTAATACTCTTAGTAAAGCAGTGTCCAGTCATACATGGGTGCTATATATGATATATGTGTTATGGAAATTACTGCTATTAATAGGTATATCAAGGTGTATTTTAATTTTAAGACATTTTGTCAAAACTTAATTGTAATGGTCTTCTAAAAAACACATATTTTTTGGATTATCCTTTGAATAATAGAACTTCCTAAGGTGTAGTTACAATTAAATTGTCATACATTTGTTTTCTAGAACTGCTTACCCAATTTTTGTTCAAACTCCAATTCTCAATCAGACATGGCACTCTACATCTAGGTAAAATAAGATGAATAGATTGGGAATTTGGTTGTCTATTGCCAGCGTGCTGGTAATTCAACAGGTCAAATTACTTATTCCTCCTTAAATATAATTGAAATATTGGCACACATTGGCTGGACATATGAATATAAATGTTGCAGTTAATGTCTCTTGTTTTCTATGCATGCACTGGGGAAGAGCGCATATATGGTGTAAAATTTGCAGGTCAGTTAGCACATGATTTTTCGAAACATCTTCACTTTGAACAATCTGATTTATATTGTCAGCATTGTGTTGAACATTCCCTATTTGTTATCACGGAAGAGAATTTTTAGTTACATCATGATGACCCTAGTATTCTTTCAATGGCCAATGCTAGCTCGAACACCAATGGTTCTCATTTCTTTAATACTTTTGCAGCATCACCTCATCTTGATGGGTATATACTTGATTTCATATCTTGAATGTCATTTATGATTTTTTGTATCCAGCTGATTTTGTCTGAGCAACTTTACATGTTGTTTGTGATCGACACATGCATCCACAATAAGATAATTGTTGTTTATAGTCCTCATACAGTGGTACACTTACTGTTTCTAGGGAATACTGATTTTTGCAATCCCATTAAGCCAATTTCTTGAGTTTTGTTCAAAATTCCTAGAAAAGGTTTATGGATTTCATAACCTACTTGATCATATATTGTGAACTTATACAATCTATCATCCTTTTCTGACCATTAGATACTCAAAGTTGTGTATTTATCCTTTTTACCATTATAGAGGACTCAGTAATTGTTAGCTGGAATATTTCACCTCTTGCGAATAGCAAGGTGTTCCAATGGTCTAAATGGTTTAGATCCAGAACAAAGAGAGGACATAAGTTGAAGGCTCTCCCTAGAAGTTGTAGATATCTGGAATACAAGGCTTTGATAGTCCACCTATGTACCTGCAATCAAGCTCAACACGAAACAGATCAAAGCAACCAGAATATGATCTACTAATCTATGCTAGTGACTAAGGAATCTAGCAACATATATGCGAAATCACAACTACAACAACATATGTGGGACAAAAATCAACTTGCATTAAAGAATATGAAGAAGTTTACAACCAAGCCTTAGTGTTGACATGCATCTCCATGAAACCAGGCATTATCATCCCCAAAAACTCCGACTCTAGCTCTCTATGCTCTCTCCAAATGATCTTGGGCCAATGGTAAATCCAACAGCATAACAATACCTCAAGTGTTCCCTCCTCAACCATGGCTATGAGCTCTTATTTATAGGGATTTAATGGATAGAGATGGTTGAGAAATTAGTGGGTGAGGTGGCCTCTAAGATCCTAGGATGAGGGATCTCGAGCTCAACCAACCCACAGCAGTAGGGATAAGGTAACATGAGGCTTATCATCTAGAAGCCTCAAGAAACTTCTCTTTTTCCCTTTTTACCCAGGGTACCACATTTCTCTTTCTATGACAGATCGGTTCTGGTAATAACCAATTATGGACCAAGGACAATAAGCGGTGGCATCGCTCATGGGAAACAGATGATGGGCGATGTGAATAGGGGTATCGCTCCTAGATAAAGGGTTATGTGCGGTGCTGGGAATTTGTATGAAAAGATTGACAAATGATATGAGTTTCAACTCTAGAAGCTGGGATTCAGGGAAAGTAGGTATGTCAAATGTATTATCACATGATGGTGACAGGATTTTGGTATAACATAAGTTAGGTTCCCAAATTCTTAAAGGGTGCTAGCTTAATGGAAGAGTGTTTGTCTTACAAGAAGGAGGTTGGTGGTTCGATTCCTCCATGCCATAATGATATTATAATATCGGTTCAAAAACAACTAAATTAGTAAGCAAACTATAAGAGATAGGTGACCAAACAAAATGACCAAAATTCGTATATAAAATTACTAATAACGACTAAATTAGTGACCAAAAATGAGAGATGCGAAACTAGGCATTAAAAAAGATGCAACACGTGGCGCTAATAATGAAGCCAAACATGGCGTTGATATGGTAGAAAAATAATACATTACTTTGGATGCAAAAAATGACACTACATAGGAAGAAAAATATGGTGCAACAATAGAAGAAATATTTGGCATCATTTTGGTAGCAAAACATGATGCAAAAAAGGAAGAAAAAAATGGTGCAAATTTGGAAGCGAAAATTGGCACATATTTGGAAGCAAAACATGGTGCAAAATAAGATGCTAAAGTGGTAGAAAAAATAGATGCAATATCAGATGCTAATTTAGATACTAACATGGTGCTATTAAGGATACAAATATGGCGTTAACAGGGATGTCATTTAGGAAGCAAAAGTGGACACTCGCTAGGAAGAAAAATATGGCGTTATTTAGGAAGCAAACCTTGACGTTGTTTAGGAAGAAAAGTTGGACGCTATTCTGGAAGCAAAAAAATAGTCGCTATTTTAGACGTCATAAAGGATGTTATCTAGGAAGAAAAAATAGGTTTTTTTTTAGACACTTAAGTTTTTTCCATGACGCATCCCATTTAGCATCTAGTTTGACCACTCAATGCAAAAAAAATTACACCAAAAAGGGACGATAATTCCAATATTTGTTGTAGTGATTGGTAACATCCCCACTTCGACGCAGAGGTAGTAATGTATCAATCCTCGTTTGAGATTCTCATCTGATGGCAACAATAAAATCCATTAGTGAATGAGTACATTTCTTGAACTCCGACACTCTCTAGCACTTCATATGTAAATGGAGTCGAAAACAGGTCATGTAAGAAAGCATCATTCAACTTTCTCAAGTTGACACAAATTGTTACTTCACCTGTAGCCTTTTTGTATTGTACCACTATCGGGTTGATCCATTCGGATTCCTCAATAGGATCTATAATACCTATGTCTAGCATTCAGTCGAGCTCAGAATTGACCTTTTCTTTATAACATGGATTCAGTCTGTTCGGTCACTACTTGACCAGTTTTGCATTGGGCCTCAAAGGTATTTTCATTTCTCCCATATATCCAACAATCCCCTTTATCTCTAAAGATTTGGTAGGGAACAAATCCTGAAACTCATGAAATAAATTAGTGATATTTCCTACAATCTCTTCATCCCAATAATCTCCAATATTCATGAACTTTGGGTTTTCTTTCAAGCCAATATTAACTTTCTTTATTTTGAGTGGACTCAGGAATTGGTCTCTAGAATTACCAAGTCCCTCCACTGTGCGCATACCTTCTGAATTCGGTATGTTTACATTGGGCCATTCATCATCATCTAGTTCTCCTGTCACATTGTAACATTCCATCCAATGGTGGATTGTCACACTATATTGTTGGAATTTCATCGCTGGAACATGGATTTCTTCAAATATTTGTGTCTTCATCACTTGCAATGCAGTATCAATAAAAGGATGGTCAGATGCAAACTCAAATGTATGTGTAAAACTAGTAGCTAACTCTTCCCAATCAAGAGTTCCTTATCGTATCTCTTGTAATTTATACCAATTTCTTTGTACCATATCCAACATATGTACAAAGTGATGAACCCATTCTTGTCGCGGATATGCTTTCCATGTCGGACGACAATACTCAATATGTTCGATAGGATCTGTCAATCCTATATATTTTTTAGTATTATAACTGATTTCTTCTCCAAATCTGATCTCTATAAATATTCATTAGAGGAAATTATAAAATGGGCCTCCTAACGAAAATAATTAAATAATAGTTAAAATAATAAAATAATAGTTTTTAATTTTGGAGGAAGAATGAAAAAAACTACTTTTTTGTTCGTATTTTCGACATATCTCCCTTTGTTTTTACTCAAATTCCGAGTGGGAGAGCTCATTGGATGTGGAATTTAATTCTGCATCCAACAAGTACCCACACTGCATACTTTTGACGGACCCCTCCACACCAAAAACAAGAAATACCTGAAAAATGTGATGATGACATCATCATCACGTTTTTTCAGTTATTTCTTATTTTTAGGGTATCGGGGTCCGTCAAAAGTATGCTAAGTGGGTACTCATTGGATGCAGGATTAAATTATGTATCCAATGAGCTCTCCCGATTGAAATTTGAGTAAAAACATAGGGAGATATGTCAAAAATACGAACAAAAAAAGTATTTTTTTTTTATGACAAATATGTCAATTCAACCATTAAGGTTGACTCATTTTATTGAAATTCTATTGGTTTTTGAATTCCAAATCACAAAATTTATTGTTTGTGCGTTTTCTTATAAGGCCCATTTTAGACCCCAAATTTCCTCTAATGATACATTGCAGCCATTAGGAGATAGATTTTTTATGTGTACCCCACCATCTAGCAGGTGTAGTTTTTAGCACAAATTCCAAGGAATACAATCGTTGCAATTCTATAAATTTTTCTTCAAATTACCATAGACAAGATGCAAGGTTAGGTAAACCTTCGTATGTAAGTAGCTCACTTTCCTCAGCTCCTACCCATCACACAAATTGTGTAATTCTTGCACACCTTATCATAGATACCGCATCTTATTCTACCAATTTTCTAATGCTTCACCCGAATTAGATGTACAGGAGCTAACACTCCTCCAACTCAACTTTCCATCATCTATTGGATTGGTCTAGTCCTTTAACGAAGATATGATGTTATATATCTAATCCAGATAATCACCTTGTCCTTCACTGTGCACTGGTTCGACATTACTCTGTTCGTCCATTGGATGAATTGGTGTGACCACTCTTATATATGAATCTTTAAATGACAATATTCTTGACCTGAAGTTTATAGTGGTATGGTTGTATATTTCCCAATCGATCCCCAAAAGTGTAGGATATGGGTTTGTGTCATTAACAATGTCGATCGGTTCAAAATTTGCATATGTTCTCAAGCCCTCACCTCAACAAGTACTTGAGTCAATCGACCAATAGGTAGGACCTTTGACTAGTTTGTGAGGCTGAGTTGAATGGGAGACCAATTCAATCATGGTTTTCCCATGCCTTCCCATGTCTTTGTTTTCAAAATATTAACATCAGAGCCCAGATCTAAAATGATATAATCCATATCATAGTCTCCTATTTAGGTAGTCGTTCGCAATTGGCAATTAGTATTTGATGTTTTTCTCACATGGTTGACTCTTCTTTCTGGTCATATCTTTTCTTGAGCTTCTTTTATCAACACTATCAATTCTGTGACAACATATTTATTGTGGATTAGCGATAAGCAACTTTTGAAAAAATCTTGAAGCTTACTAACCTTTCCTGCCGGTTTCTTTTGTAATAGCTAGTCAAATTTCTCAAGCATTTGCAGTATCGACCTTTCAGATGTTGATCCTTGATTCTTTTCTAAAAAATTTGGTCATACACCCAAGAATACTTCTTTTTATTTTTGGACATCGAGTGGTACTTTCTTTTGTGTCGTCGGTCGCATCTGCGATTGTTCTTGCTACGTATCTTGGTATGCGTCAGTCGTAGCGCCTCCTCTTGTTACACCAGTAATGTTTACTTCTCTTGGCTCAATAAAAATCATCTAGATGTTATGATTAGGATTCAAGTTAGGATTCTGCATAGGATTGGGATTTCCCACCATTCAAGCCTTCCAATCGACAATCAATTTTGGACATTGTTCAACATTATGATCAAATGATTTACAACACGAGCATGCCTTAGTAGGACTCACACAATATCAAGAAAAGTGTATTGGTTTTCCACAGTTATAACATATGATATTTCCTCTTCCTCTACCAAATCCTTGTCCCCATTTTTTTTCTCCTCGACCCTGAAAATTTCTACCCCCCATAGGTTGAGGGTATTCTTGTTGCGGTGGATATTAATTTTGTTGATATTGTGGATTAGGATATTGTGGTTGTTGATACTGAGGCAGTGGATATTGAGAAGGTTGATATTGATCTTGTGCTCGCTCAGCTTGCATCTACTCATTAGTCTTCATCAAGTAGGTGTCCACCATCTTCTCCTGCAGCAGCTGAAATGATCTACAATATTTCTCATCATGTCCTACATATTTTCAAAATGTACAATACAAAATAGCCAATGCAATTAGAATATTCTACAAGTACAAACATTCTTTCCACCGATGGCCTCATGTCTGACATATCTGACACCAAGGAATCCTTTAGGTATTTATAGGGTTCCGCTCTCCCGCTGCGACATAATTCATGACCACTAGGAAATTATCTTTATGGTGTCCCTCTGTTCTGCACCTTGTACACCATAGTTCTTCTTGAATTTATTTTCCCTTCTTAATGTCTTGGAGTTTAATCATAAGGTTAGCTAGCTGCGAGTGAATATGCATCATTCTTGCAACATTTTCTCCAATCAGTGAGGACTCTAACTTCATGGTTGTTTCCATGGATCCACTCCGCGACTCTATTTTCTATTGCTTAATGGAATTTGGTTGTGTGGCAACAACATGACAATGAACCATTCCTTTTGTTTTACATCCGACATCTGAAAACATAGTTTGGCCATCAATGTCTTAAATCTATGGTCAAAATCCCAGATAGACTCTATAGGAAACTACTTGATTTATTTGATTTTTGTGATGCACTGTGGCTCATATTTTGACTTTCTAGACTCATCTATCATTCCCACTCAAACTTTGTCGAATGTTTTTTGTGCAACTCCTATTGGAACTATGGAAAAATTCATATACCAATCTAGAGCATTACCTCTCAAGCTTGTGATCAGCTGCTCTTGTTTAATCGCATCATCTTAGACCTGCTGCATGGTCCACACAGCTTCACAAAGAAACCAATGTTGCTTTGGGTCTTCTCACCCATTTGGATTAAATATTGGCAACTTAATATCAGTCTCATCCATTATGTTAACTGCTAGTATGCTTGGGAAAAAAATTTGACAAGGCGGATTCCCTTATCCATTATTCACAGTATTAGTACTACTTGTATTTACAAAACCACTTGGAGAACATTTTCTCGATCTTACCTTTGTTGATGTGCACCATGTCATAGGGGTATCATATTCGTGCTCTAGGTCTAGATCTTCTTCTTCTTCTTCTTCTTCTTCTTCTTCTTCTTCTTCTTCTTATATCAGTTGATATTCCTCTTCTTTGTCGCAAGAACCTTCATCAACGTGCGACGTGTGCTTGTAGTATTCTCCTCTATTCATACTATAGATTCCTCTTCCTGACACAGTTTTCCTTTTGTTCCCTTACTGAAATATTCTTCAACTTCTCAAATATTTGACCTCTAGTTCAATTCCACTATCACCAGGGAACATTTTTGCTTAGATTTCTCTATTTTTCACACATATTGTCTACAACATATTCAATTTTATGCACATAGTTATTCGAAGTGTCACATCTTTAGGATTCCTTTTTTGCATATAAGCATCTTTATCCAAGTTTTCAAATATGGAAAGTATCTTCCTCGGGGCCCTTGGAAAACATTTATTTCCACCTCACTATATGAGGTTATTATTTCGACAAAAAAATCAGTAATATAACCTTGGAAAATACTATCTACCCAAAAATCAACAGCCCTCAACACAAGGTTGCTAACACTCTTCAGTCATTGAATCAACTGAGGATTCCACTCTGTCGGTTCTCTTCCCTGAAAATTTCTCTGTTGGGTGGCTAACTTTGATAACCACTCATGCAAAACAATAGGAAACTCAGAAAATAAAATTTCATGAATATCCCTATAAAGGTATCGACCTAACCACTCTGTTGGATTCCACCAAGGTCCTTTACTCTCTTCTTGTGCAAATTGTAATGCTTTAAAATCGACCCAATCTTGGATTTCAAGCTTTGTTAGATGCAAGAACATATCCCTCATGACAATGATTCATGGTCCCGACAACAAAACCATTTTTTGCCATATTGTATCTTCTCATTTTGTTCTTCAACCCAGGTTTAGTCCCTCCTTTGTGCACAAAAAATCCCAAGACATCGGCATGATAGAGAAAGGCTCAATTGACAACACCTGCGACACAGATGTCGTCTCACTCGAGATATCTCTCTTATGGGTAACTGCCAGAGCTAGGTTTCCATAGTTGGGTGGGGGATTTCTCTTCCCTTGGGATTCTAGCAAGGCGCTTGACTGAAGCCGAGAGGGTGGATTACTTCTATTATTTATGCACACTTACATTGCGACTCTATTCAACCATAAACATATACTATAATAGTAAATATCATGGAGTATTGCAATTCCAACTAACTCAGTGCAATAGATGCATATAAATTTATAAGCAAATGCATAAACATTCATTCACCACAACATACATGTGACTCAAATACATTCATCATTTACACATTTGATGCAAGAATTAACGTGGAAACCCATATGGGAAAATCCACAAAGACGCTCTTCATCTGGCATGAGAAATATATGGCACATTTAAGTCTACGTACCGAGCTACAAACTCTGTTTAGATCTTCTTTTCTTCTCTTTAGAACTTCTCTCTCCTCTCATTATCTCTAATCTTCTATTGTTGGCTCTTCTCGACTTAAATGTACTGGTGATATGCACACATCCTGGATCGACTCGAAATCTTTATAACTCTACAATTCCTGACTCGTTGACTCTACTATTGATCCAGACATATCCTTGATCAACCTAACCTTCTCTCCAACTCTGCACACTTAGCTGTAGGCTTCTTCGAGTCTTTAGCAAGCAACTGGCTGACTCTTTGCTGAAAGACTAGGTAAGAACAACAATAACTCAATAAGAAACTAGCAAGTAAGTAACCAAGTAACTAAGTCAGTAACCCACACACAACATGGGTTCTTCCTTCTTATAGACTCTTACATGTTGATCTCAACCAAATTCATACAGTTATCCAACAAATTGTCATTCCTATTCTAGAAACACATGTCAGTAGGCACTAATAACCCAAATTACAAATATGTTTTCATAAGTGTGGCATGCGTCGACTCTAGCCGACCTTGTACACATGATCTTTTCAACTGTCACTTTCCAGCCGTTGCATCATTGTATGCCTTCTAACATCATTTTGTTGGTCGTTGCTCCTCTTGTCACATATTTTCCTTCTTTCGTGGTTTCTTTTCTTTTCGTGACTTCTCTTCATGTCTACTATTATCTTCCGCTTCCTCTTATGTCGCAATGCCTTCTTCCTTCTTCCTTCTAATTCTGGTGCAACTTCCTTCTTCTTTTCCCCAACCTAACTCTTTTCATACTTAGTCAGAATTCTAACTGAATTCTTGCTAACTTCCCCCAGGTCCAACACAACCCAACTTCCTTGTCAGATAACCTCTCAATAAAATAACATAAATTTGCAAACAACCCAACTTCCATACCCTTCTCATAGATTTGCAAAAAACCCAACTTCCATGCAAGATAACCGCTTAATGAAATAACCATATTAAATAATTTAACTAGCATAACCATATTTAAACAGCATCTCCTTTAATTCATATTGAATTAACATCTCCTTCCATGTCACATAAGCATATTAAATCATTCATATTAAATATTTAAACAAACAGAACTATCTCCTTCTATTCATATTCAAACAACATCTCCTTGTTAGAGACATTTACCACCATCCAGAATTTTTTTGGTCAAATTGGCCTATTTAAACCACTCTCCTAAGTATAATTGACATTAATTGACATCAGTGGAGCATTAATTGACATCATCTAGTCACATCCACGCCTACCTATAGTCAAGGAGGCTAACAGGAGCACTCCGGGGGTGATCTGAGTGATATTAATGCACCTAATTGCTAACTGGTGGTTACAATCAGTTCAACCAGTCAGTTAAGGTGCCTCCTCTCATTAAATATATATATTTTAATGATTATTTTTTATTATTTAATTATCTGGAGTCAACAGGGGCGCCTCCACCAACTTTTGATGATCAGTTCAGCTTCAGTTAACCTCATCGGGGTTCATTGAAGTCATTGAAACACTAGCACTTGATGGTTGGCTTGCTATGACATGTGTTTGATCTCTTTCAGTTGAGATTCAGTCATTTATTGCACTCCGACTTCAGTTAGGGTTTGGTGAGTCAATTAGGGTTTTGGTCAAGTGGTTAACAGAGTGTGAACCAATGGCTTATAGTCAGTTATTCTAGACTCACTCATTGAATTCGAATGACCTCCTTAGGTATTTGAATTCCTCATTGATTCAAGCTATTGCTTGACATTGTTATTGTAACTATTCATTGTTTATTGAATATACAGAGAGTAAACCATTCTGGTTTCAATTAACACCATTTCTGATTTATTTGTTGATTATTTCTTGATGAGATTGATTATTTGTTCCTAGATCAATGTGCAATGTTAATATGGTATCAGAGCTTACGGCGGGACGAAGACCTGTCTCTCAAAAACAAGCTTTTTGACAGATTTCTCCATGAAAAGTGAGCAATAGCTCAAAAATCCAGCACTGCACAAGAAGCCAAGTCTTACCACTCAATACCCCAAGTAAAGAACTTGTTGATCAAGATTGCTTGATTGACTATGCTGGGTGTGATGAAAGCCTAGAATGTGCAGGCTATCTGACCTTATTTTTCCCTTTCTGTTTTGATTTTCAGTTTTCTACAGGTGAAGCATTCACTCCAGCACATCCAGATGGCCTCCTCAACAGATCTCTTGATTCCATACAATTTTCACTCATGGAAAAGTGATATGGAGATTCAGCTGCACTCCAAAGGACTTTTTAGAGTCACCATGGACACTGAAGTTGAGCCTGGATCTGCCATAGAAAAATCAAGATTCTTGAACAAGAAGGATGAAGCCTTCGGTTTATTGTGCCTCTCTATTTCCTGAGACCTTCTCTTCCATCTTACGTATTTGAAGACACCGAAAGAAATACGGGACAAATTGGAATCTCTATACAGAAAGCATGATGACTTGAGGGTTTACCAGCTCGAAAATGAACTCATGTCTCTCCAACCTTCCAATTTCGAGACTCTGAATGATTTCTTTACAAAGTTCAAGCATATTGTTTTAGTCTTGAAACAATGCAACGTGGAGAAGGAGGATGATTAGCTCATCCTTTCCATACTCTCCAAAATCGGGGCTGATTATTCAGTTTTTGTTTCTACATTCTGTGCGGGGAAGCTCACAACCCCTGGATGGAAGATGCCTACACTCAATGCCTTCATTGAGTCCCTAACAAATGAACATGACAAGCTTTTCCAAATGGGGATCATCTGATATTCCCGTGATCAAGCCCTCCATGTCTTGGGGCCCAAAGATCTAAAGGGTAAAGGAAAGCAGCAAAAAAATAAAAAAAATAAATTTGATGCTCCCAAGCCTAGAGTTGAAAACCAGCAGCATGATGAATCTTCCGGCTCAAGGAAGAACAAAGGAAAAGGGCACAATGGGAAAGAAAAAGTCAAGTGTTCTTACTGCAGGAAGGGTTCTCACCCTGAACATGCCTGCATGAAGAAAAATATTGATGAAGCAACCTCTCTCCTTGAGAGGAATCACATCAATATTCCGGAGAGCTTTCGGAGGAGAGATCACTAAGATCGGGAACCACAGCATGAGAAAGGTCATGCCCTGATGGCAAGCACTTCGAAGTACAAAGCACTGCTGATTGAATCTGGAGCTTTGAATCACGTGATGGCTGAAAAAGACTCATTTTTATCCTTGGAGACCAGCAAATCCATCCCCATCCACATGGGAGATGACTCCACCATCATTTCCGAAGAACAAGGTACTGCAGATCTTGAAAATGGTTTTTTCTCTAATGTTTTGTATGTACCGTCTCTAGCAGCAAATATCCCTAGTGTCTATCAAATGACACATATAGGAATGACTAAGAGAGTATCTTTCAGCCCAAATGATGTTGAGATAACAGAAATTGCATCCGAGAAACTCATTGCAAAAAGGCTTGCAAATCATCATGCAAAAGCCTATGAGTTCTCTCACTTTGTTGCGGATGCAAAGCCCACTGCTTTGTTAAATCATGGAAATGAGGTTATTAGGCTGTGGCACGAGACATTTGGCCATCTTAATTTCAAATATTTGCAGAAATTACAAAAAAATACATGGTTGAAGGCCTCCCGGTCATCAAGGCAACCACGGGAATTTGCAAGGGCTGTGTGATTGGAAAACACCCTGAGCACAAGTTCGATCGGGGGAAGGAAAACCGAGCTACAAGCATATTGGGGCTGATACATTCTGATATCAATGATATGATGCCTATCACATCCATGAATGGATCAAGGTACCTCCTTACTTTTATTGATTATTTTTCAAGGTATACATGGGTTTTCTTTCTCAAAAAGAAATCAGAAGTATGTGAAAAATTTTCTGAATTGAAGGCCTTGATCGAAAATGCCTCTGGGCTTAAGATCAAGATCTTGAGATCTGATAATGGAGGGGAGTATGTTAGTAATGAGTTTCTATACATATGATCCCAGAGTGGTATTCAATTCCAGCATTCAATTCCCTACACTCCCCAGCAGAACGGAGTAGCGGAAAGGAAGAACCGGTCTCTCAAGGAGATGACCACCTGTATGTTGGAGTCAAAGAAGCTTGCTGCAAATTTGTGGGCTGAAGCCATGAATGCTGTAGCATACATTCAGAACAGGGTGCCACACTCATCCATGAAAGGAAAGACTCCTTTTGAAGCATACTTCGAACACAAGCCGGATGTGTCGAACCTACGAGTGTTTGGGTCCACTGCATGGGCCCGGATTCCGCTTGATAAAAGAAGGGATTTGCAACCGCAAAGCATAGAATGTCTATTTATTGGGTATCCTAATGAATCTAAAGGATTGAATCTGCTAGATATCAAGGAAAAACAGATCATCATTGAAAGAAGTGTCAAGTTCAATGAGCCTCTTCAGGAGATGGAACTAGTGAAGGAGAAAACTGTTGAATTTCCTTCCTATTCTACTGAATATTTCGATGATGAAATTGGGGGTGATGACCCTGATTTGGATCCTCTGATTTCTGATATCAGTGTGCAACAATCATCAGATATTGAATCAGAACCTAAAGTGCAAAATCATCTTCCTACATGGGCCCAACAGACAATCTCCTCTACAGGAGACAACATTGGAAATCCGGATGATCCAAGGAGAACCCGGTCTGATTTCCAAAGAGCAGGTATTGCGCTCTCTTGTTCTGATAATTTGCTGTCTGAAAATTGCTATTTGATGATTATTTCATATCCAAAATCCTACTACCATGCTTAGAATGATCCGATATGGCAAGTTGCCATGGATGAAGAGATGAATTCTCTTCAGAAAAAGACTACTTGGGAGCTAGTTTCTCTTCCTCCGGAAAGGAAATTGGTTCAATGCAAGTAGGTGTTTCGGACAAAGGTTGCTGCTGATGGAAGCACCTGCAAATATAAGGCAAGTATGTTAGCAAAAAAAATTCTCTTAGATCCAAGGTGTGGACTACCATAAGACCTTTGCACCGGTTGCAAAAATGGACTCCATCCGCCTTGTTTTGGCAATTTCAGCATCCAAGCACTGGGAGGTGCATCACATGGATGTTAAGCCATCCTTTCTACATGGAGATATTCATGAGGAGATATACATGAAGCATCCTGAGGGCTACATCACTGATCCATCTTTGGTTTGCAAGCTAAAGAAGTCACTATACGGGTTAAAAGAGGCCCCAAGAGAGTGGTATTCCAAGATGGATGCCTTTCTTCTCTCGCAAAACTTTCAGAGATGTAGATCAGATCCAAATGTGTATTTACATCAGCATGATGATCATCTAATTATCATTGTTTTATATGTTGATGACTTACTTATCATAGGTAGCATAGTTTCCTCCATTTCATCCATCAAAACTGCTCTCCACAATGCCTTTGAAATGAGTGATTTGGGGCTTCTAAAACAATTTTTGGGGCTCGAAATCGAGCAAAATTCTGATGGGATTATGGTCACTCAGTACAAATACACTTCATACCTGTTAGTCAAGTTTAACATGGCTGAATGTAGGCCTGCACCATTTCCTTTCCTTTCAGGGATCATCCTTGAAGAAGGAAAACACACACCTCCCATGGACTGCACTATCTATCGACAGCTGATTGGTAGCTTATTGTACTTGACACATTCTAGGCCTGATATTTGTTATGCCATGAATTTTGTATCAAGATACATGCAGCAGCCTTATGATCTTCATTGGAAGGCATCCAAGAGAATCCTTCAGTATATTCAAGGAACCAGGACCTACGACATTCACTATGCTGCAGACTCCGAGCTAGAGCTGGTTGGATGCACAGATTCTGATTGGGCGGGTGATTCTATTGATTAGAATTCAACTTCTGGATATGTATTCATGTTTGGTGGTGGCCCCATTTGTTGTTCAAGCAAAAAGCAGGCTGCCATAGCACTATCTTCAGCAGAGGCCGAGTATCGAGGAGCGATGAATGCTTGCATCCAAGCAGTTTGGTTGCAAGGAATTCTTTCAGAGTTTGATCTTGGTAGTACTTTGTCCACTATCCTCTTTTGTGACAACCAGAGTGCTATTAATATATCCACAGATCCAGTTACCAGGCAGAGGACCAATCATGTAGAGATTCACATGCACTACATCAGGGAGCTAGTGCATGACAAGACCATCATTCTACAATACTGCTTGGTTGATGAGCAGATTGTAGAAATCTTCACCAAGAGATTTTCAAAAAATAATTTCACTTACCTCCATTCACTATTGGGGGTGAGTTCATCAGGGTGATTCAGACTACTTTCAGTGTTCAGCTTGAGGGGGGGTTTTTCCCACTGGGTTTTCCCTCTTTTCCTCACTTAGTTTGTTTTGAGCATTGTTTCAGTTTCATCATTGTACAGGGTGACCTATGGCCTTAGTTGTCATGGCCCTAGCATTTTTATGTTTTTTTTTGTTTTCTAAGCCCTCCTAAGTATAGCTTAAGGGGGGGTGTTGGAGACATTTACCACCATACACACTCTTTTTGGTCAAATTGGCCTAGTTAAACAAGTATCCTAAGTATAATTGACATTAATTGACATCAATGGAGCATTAATTGACATCATCCAGTCACACCCATGCCTACCTATAGTCAAGGAGGCTAACTAGATCACTCCGGGGGTGATCTAATTGATATTAATGCACCTAATTGCTAACTGGTGGTTACAATCAGTTCAACCAGTTAGTTAAGGTGGCTCCTCTCATTAAATATATTATTTAATGATTATTTATTATTATTTAATGATCTGGAATCAACAGGGGTGCCTCCACCAACTTCTGATGATCAGTTCAGCTTCAGTTAACCTCATCGGGGTTCATTGAAGTCATTGAAGCACTAGCACTTGATGGTTGGCTTGCTATGACATGTTTTTGATCTCTTTCAGTTGAGATCCATTCATTTATTGCACTCCGACTTCAGTTAGGGTTTGGTGAGTCAATTAGGGTTTTGGTCAAGTGGTTAACAGAGTGTGAACCAATGGCTTACAGTCAGTTAAGCTAGACTCACTCATTGAATTCAAATGACCTCCTTAGGTATCCGAATTCCTCATTGATTCAAGATATTGCTTGACATTGTTATTGTAACTATTCATTGTTTATTGAATATACAGAGAGGAAACCATTCTAGTTCTGATTAACACCATTTCTGAGTTATTTGTTGATTATTTCTTGATGAGATTGATTATTTGTTCCTAGATCAATGTGCAAGATTAATACTCTTTTCATGACACATAACCTATTAATAAAATTCAATAAAAAAATTATTGTCTATTCATAGTGTCATTCACTTTTGTCCACTTTTTTCCACTATGTTCATTTTTAAAGCATTTAATGGCATCGACATGCATTACTAATTCACCAACTTCATTAAATCTTGGTCTGAGTGAATGCTAGCCTTCCAACTCGGTTTTCCATCTTGCATCTTCTTGTTCACCAAGTCACGTGATCTCACAACTTACAAGTCACTTGAGTATTTGAGTATATCATGTGAAATTAAATTCTCATATGAGTCATATCTATGGATGGTGAATTGATTTTACAACCCTCCACTATCGAGGCTCCATAAGGAAAAATTAATTGTGTTATTTTTGGTTACAACTTACAAGTTGTAATTTACAATGCATTGAGAAATATTTTCTCGATGTGAACCTAACCCGGTCCAATGGGTCTGTAAGTTTCCACATCACGGTTTCACCGAGTGCCAAACATTTATATGACCACCATAGGACTAGGATGGGATGATAGATATTTGGTAGCAGGATAGCAGCACGTCACCTTTTTTTTGTGTTCTTGAATCATATCCTATACTAATTAGTCCAGGGTTCCAAAATTTATTCCAATTTCCATTCATTTAATAGGGTCAGAATCATTTGAATCAACACACTGATTATGAGGGTTGGTTGTGTCTCTAATGGATACGATTTGGAGAGGCTCATTGCTATCATTATACCACCAGTGGGACGCTCCTGCAAATATCAATATTACAACTCCCCTCCTCACTCGCCTCCCCTTTGGACTTGAGTCGTCTTCTTCGTATTTCTCTTCCTCCTGTGGGCTCTCTAATCTGTGCCCTAAGCGCTATTGAAACAAAGAATGATCTTTGAAAGTATCTAGATACCTTGAGAAAAAAATACCCAATTTTCCCTCAGTTGTACCTATATATCTATGTTATGTAGAATAAATTATAAAAAGATTTTTTTTTGTAATCATGTGAAATACACAAACATGAATTCGCCCACCTCGGGCAAGGTAAACCACCTCAAGAGCATTGGGGTATTGGGGAATTGAGATGGTATTTCTTTCAATCATCTTCTGTAGAAGGAAACGTCTACACATTGTGATTCTTTGTTGTTTTCTGTGGTGGACAACTCTAAGGTGTGACCTTTGTCATAGGTAGGAGCAAGAGAATCAAAGGTAAAACGTTGGGTAGGCTAGATTGAGCTTCCCCGAACTTAAATATATTGGCAAATTCTATGGGAAAAAAAAACATCATCCTGGGTTTACAAGTATAGGACGGTTGGAGGTCGGGACTCGGACTCTCAACTCTCCAATTACATGCTTCAGTGTCTCCCTAATTTCTATTTCCTCTATATGATTTTGCAGAGCTAAGTTTTTGACTTGGTTGTCGTGAATTTACATGTATGTACAACATTTTGTACTTGTGTAATGTTTTATATGTGGAGAAAATTTAAATGCGTTGCTTGTTAGAGTTCCTTCTCGTGCTATAAATATAAGGGTTTAAAATTTCTCCATCCAAAATGTTGTTTGAAATTTGTAATGTATTATGCAACCGCACGTTCTCCGGACTAAGTCTCAAATACTCAATAGATGTAACCTTAAAAACCCTTGTATATAAATGAAATCAGAACCAAAATAATGGATGATTTTCCTAGGCTAGGACCACAACTTCCTTTTGGTGGAGGAGAATGCAGAAAGAGCCTCATATTTGAGTTCCAAATATGTCAATGCTCTTAATTTTGTGTGAATTGTAAACATTAGGTTGAAAGAAAGAAAAATATGTGAATACAAGTGTTTGAAGTATTCCAATTTCCTTAACGAAATCCAAAGGTTGAAAGGATAAAATATGTAACAACCGACACTGTAAATGTCGTAAACTCAGACTCCTATATTTTCTTTCCATCCTTCTAATAATGGAAACAAGAAGCAAAAATTGTCTACCAATATATCTAGACAATGGAATCCCTTGATAGGTGTTCATGAATGAGGGAGTGGGAGTGCAGTGAGCTCGCAGAGAACATGATTTCAACATCCTCGTTATCACAAACCTCTTAAACATGTGTTTATGATTCGTCTTCCTTGTTGAATACGTCAGACACTAAACAACCAACTTGTAGTGATATTTCTTGGAGAATTTCAAGTTCTTCCTTATAGTGGACTAATAAATACTTAACCTTTTCGACAGGGTTCAGATAAACTTGATATAGATTAGAGGGACTATCCATAATCCACCTAAAATTGTGGCTTCTGATTGATTACTTCGAATTGGGTGATAAAATTGATATACATTGGAGGGACTATCGATAATCCACCTAAAATTGGGGATTTTGTTTGATCACTTTGAATTGAGCATTTGGGGAGGACATGATTCAATTCCAAAAATAGTTGCTGAATTTAGGGTTGATAAAAAAAAAATCATGCCAAAAAGCATTAGGTATTACATTATGGGGTTTTTCTTTTAGGGAGGCCTAATCACACTTGTCCAATAGAGTCGCCATCAAGTGCAATCAATCCTCCATTCAAAGGTCGTTCCAAATTCCAATGCCTTATTTTATCAACGACCTAATGATTGGATTTTTCATGGGCCCGAAAGATTTGTCCCTTATCTAAGTTCAATAAACTATATGCTCCAGGAACCGGGAGAGTAGAGACTGCTTTATATAAGTATGGACTTGCATTAGCTAATATAATGATAATGTTGTATCTGTGCGCATGTCTTCATATTTGTATGAAATATTGCTCCATGACATGAATGGCGGAAGATGCCCCAACAGTTTCTAATGTGAATCATGTCAGGGACATAGAGATGTGAATTATAGGTTTCCACACAATAATCGAGTGTGTATTATAGTCATCTCTTGTGGGTTGCGAGAGGTTTAATAAATAGTTGTTTCTCCTAAAACATTTAGGTGGTGGCAATGATTTTCTTTTTATTTATGATTTACAATTAGTTTATGTGCATCTGAAAGCCATAAACCATAATAGAACAAAAAAAATTAAATTAAAAGTTTAAAATACTTGATATTTGTTGGATATTTTGAAGTGTTTCTGTAAAATAGCTAGGATAAGATGTCAATATTGGAGAGACTTGGAAATGATTTTTTTATTTTATTTCCAATTTATAGGATTTATATAATTAAGGGTATAGAAGTTATTTACTTTTATGAGGATAACCCCTACATTAGGGATGCCACATGGATAAGAACGTGCAATGTATACATTGGATTTAAACCATTTCAATTTGTATTGACTTTTGTTCTTGCTTTGTGCTCCCTCCCTTACTAGAGTCTACCTATTCACCTACTCTTTCATATGTCATGGATAGATAGATTTGTTCATGAATAGTTCATGACTAGATAGACTGAACCATTATAGAAACTATAGGCACAATTTTATTACATTATAGGAACTACAGGCGCACTGAAAAAAATATATAGGGATAGGAGAGTTTGTTATTACATACGTAAGATAACATGTCTTCCATGGTGCATTTCACCTAGAGGGGTATATCTCCCTCTTACTATTGTGACAAGTCTCAATGATTATTCCTTTGGGGTACGCATTATTTCTTCGAAATGATTTTCTTTTGATTTCGAATTTCCAATAAGTTTGTGTGCATTCCAAATTGACCATAAAATATAAATTATAATAGACAAAAAAATATTAAAAAAAAACTTACCTTTGAATATGAAAATAGTCAAAGAGATGAATTGTTAAAACAAAAACTTTTTTTACCATAATTCAACTCATTTACATTGTTCAAAAAGATGCCCCTCTTCAATTATTGCAGTGTTCTTTAATGAAATCTAGGTTAAATTTTATTATAAAAATATTAGAAAGCAATACAAGATTCAGTTGTAAGATTAATTTTAAATTTTAAATTTTTATTAGAATTGTGCCTTTCAAGGTTATACTAGAGTAAATGAGATATGAGAATTTAATTTACAATAAATATTTCTAGGTTATGGCCAATAACTCACTAATTATTAAAAAAATGGCTTAAATTATTCTTTTATATTAAAAATTCTAGTATTTCTAGGTTAGAATTAGATATTACATTTAGTTCTATAGTTTATAAAAAATTGTCTTCATGATGAACCCTATAAAGGTTTGTAATGTCGACATATCAAATGGAGTCTACAATTACCTTGGATACCACTCCTCAAACCTATCAACCCAGAATTTAAGAGAAGAGATTGTAAATATGTATTTTGTCAAAATGACATTTTTTAATCATGTAAGGTTCACAAAGAAATTACAGTATATAATAGTCCTTGTTTTTGTCTAACCTTTTCACATTTATATAAGATGGAATTTAGAAAATATAACCCTGGAAACCCTCTCTAACTTCTTATACTGTGAGATCCAAATACTAGTAAGACCCACATTGAAGTTTCAAGGATATTTTTTCAATGTGTTTGAATAATAATTATATGCACCGAGTTTTGAAAAGAGAAATGGAAATCCCTATCAATCCCTATCATTTGACATCTATATGTTAGTAGAATCAAGACTAAATTTTGAATGGTAAATTTTCAAGTGTTCTAATACTTAGGTTTATTATGGTGAAGACGATGCTTAGGGAATAGGTGGAGTTTGAAATTGAATGGCAAGTTACTGAGGAACTCAGTCCATATGGACAAACATATCAATTAGATTTGTGATGGAATTTGTAACTTTTTTTATGTTAATGGAAATGTAGATTGGACAAACTTATGTTTTTAGTTGGAAAGATAATAATACAATGTTTCTAATAGCATGTGCAAAAGTTTATTTCAAACAAAGGTAAGGTAAAATGTCATGGAAAAGTTATTCTTCTAATTTTTTATTTTTATGTTGTTTTTTTAAACCATTGGTCATGGTAATGATCAAGTGGCCAGAATAAGGATCAACCATTTTAGAAGTACACTAGTTTTAGGTGGATAAGTTGGCACTAGACAAAAATAAACTTTTTAGTTTTTGTTATTAATGTTAGGAATCTAATTTGGGATCTCTTTTGGCCTTGTAGCATAGCACTTCTAGTAGTGAAACTCTTCCCAAAAAAATTCTAGACACAAATAAGCTTTAGTACCCCATGAGGCTACTTTCATCCCCAATTTCATATTATGCATTCAGATAAGGTCACTAGTAGTTCTCAACTACTCTAATCACTTTCCCATAATAGGAAACAAACATCTTTCCCATAAATAGAAAAAAACATTTCCCTTCACAAAATAAATAGGCCAAATAACAATGCAATAAAAAAAAACCAATACTCCTAAGGGTTATAGCTATGTTCACATTAACAAACCAAGTGCACCAGTCTCTTTCTAAATGGGTTTTTTCCCAATCTCATATTCCATCACCCCTACATGTTCTTCATTCTCATCCTTTATTTTAGTCTCTCCTCCTCTATACCCGCTCTTTAGTAATCCCCTAAAAAATAAAAAAAAAATGGACTTGATAAATTACCTGGCTAATTCCATATAAATGTTGAATCACTTGAGATTTCTTCTTATTGCCATTTTTTTCTAAACACTGTTTTTAATAATAATAATAATAATAAAATGAAATTTTATTACACTTACATTTTCAAATGAAAAGAATGATTTATTTTTACATGTCAACATTGAAGGGTTCAATTTGTCAAGTGAAATAGAAATAGACCCTGGACTTCAAATTTGATCCCTGGCTACAATAAACACCCTAGAACAGCTCCAATAAACACCCTAGAACAGCGCTGAATGTTGGAGCTGGTATTTTGGTATCCATTAGATTTAGAGCTGATTGAGATCCAACTGCGAAGTGCTTCTATCCATCTCATCACCCTTAAACATGTTTATGTTCTGTCACTTATCGTATTGAACTGAAGTGACAGAACATAAAATCACGATCCTTTGGTGCCAACTTTCAAGTATGGTCGTCTTTTATATTTGGAATTGGGAGGTGGCTGGCTAGATGGCTATGTGAATTAGTGACGGGTGTGTCGATACCTTCAAGCTTAAACATGTATGATGTACATTTATACATGTATCATATTGAATTGACAGATAAACATGGGGTTTCCATGAAAATCATCCGGTCACAGAAGTGTCTAAAATGAAATGCCTCACTTTCTTGCCACGTTTGCTTAATTACGCCGTAAGGCGTTTAACAAATGGGAGTCGACTCCCCTTAGTTAATGCGTTTTTTTTTCCCAGCCGTAGATTTTGTTCGTCCGACGATTCGGATCATCTTTATCGTTCATCGTTCATGTCCGGTTCGTCTGCAATTACTGCTGTTGTCCAGTCCGCGGTCAAGCGGTGCAGTCCGCCATGCTCCTGTCCAGTCCGCGGTTAAGCGGTGCAGTCCGCCATGCTGCTGTCCAGTCCGCGGTCAAGCGGTGGTGTTGTGAGATTGCTGTACTTCGAGGATCTCGGCACGGTGCAGTCCTCCATGCTACTTTCCAGTCCGCGGTCAAGCGGTGGTGTTGTGAGATTGTTGTACTTCGAGGAGCTCGGCATCAAAGGCTTCAATGGCAGTCACATGGTGTTCAATGCTGAGGGTAGTCATTTTGCTGCTTGTATCATGCGTCATAGCCATTAGCTTCTTTACTCTTCCTATCGATAGGGTATGCATTTTTATGCATCTGTAATTTGTTAAATTTTCCCATTTTTGTATGTGTTTAGTCAGATTTTTCATGTGGGTGGCAACAATTTGGGGTAATTTAGTATTGGAATGCATGTTATGAGATTATCGTTAGGTATCAAACATAGTAGCGTGATCTGAGTTTTGTTTTTTCTGATTACACTTCAGCACATGATAGGATATAATAATAGATTAGAGGATTCAGGATATTGGATTTCTGATAATAGTGGACTTCTTTTTGCTCACTAAGAATGGAACTTGAGATGCCCAATTGAGGATTTCAAAAACTTGCCATCTGATTACATTGACAATGTGAATGGACACTGAAAAGTAGGGCAAGGAAACAGAATAGCCCTGAGAAGGAAACCAAATGCAATTACCAATAAACCTAACAGTTTATAGTACATTGTCAAGCCACTGAGTATTTTTCAATTGTTGGCCAGCACAGGTCAGGGTTTAAACATACTCTGTGCTTATTAGGCACCCACATTCTCAATTGGCTCAAGACGTCCTTACCAGAGTCTGAGTATACATAGAAGCATTATTCATGGTGCAATTACATACAATGAGACAAATGAGCTGGTCATTGGCTACGTGATAATGGGAAGGGTAGCCATATATGTAGCTAGAGGATTTAAGATTACACAGATATTGGACTGTATATAATTGTAATATTTTATTTCTAAATGTAAAACTTTCTGGAATATCACTTTCATATATATAATCATTTGAATAATTGAGAAAACACAAGTTTTTACAGTATTGGGTTTGTGTTTGAGCTGGGCTTCCATTTTCATTTCTAAATGTAAAACTTTTTTTTATTGACTTCTCTTTAATCTTTCTCCAACACGGTGTTCTCTTCATATGAATCAGAGGTAGAAACAATGCATTTCCTTTTATTCTGAATATCTGTTATTTTGAACTTATTCATGCTGAAAAATCTACTTCTCTCTACTTATCTGTAGCATGCCTATGTGGCTTCTTAAAAAACATATAGCAGAATGTGTGAAATACCTACCTTGGAATGAGTTTTCTGAACCCCACGGCATGATTAAACTTATAAACAAACTGCAAACCGCCTCAAAGAAAGCGTATAAAACTAGACAAAATTGATGACAAAACTGCAAATCGACTAAGAGAGCGTATACCAGAGATGTCTCTTGGTTGTTATGGAGTCCTAAAAACCCCCACTGCATCGTGTCACCTCTTTGTAACATTCTTCGGCAGATTGACAAGAAAGGATGCCTCCGCTGTAGGACGGAAGTTAAGAATTGAATAGGGGCGGCTGTACTTGGCATGAGCCTGTTGTCCATCTTATGGATGGATATGATATTCCTGCTGCAATAGGTCGCTGGAAAACCACTACTCCTTGTGCTGCAGGTGCAGGCAACTCCTCTTTCCTCTCGACCTGTCGAGAATTTTGGAATTTGAATAGGACTCAACAATTCATTGTACAAGTTTTCCTGGACCTTCATCCTTGATTACATAGCATTGTACAAACATCCTTTTTTTCATCTTAATCTGGGCATTCTATTGTTAAGGTTTCCTCTCCATTGTTATTTAGGATTGAAGAGGTAACAATAATACTGAGGTAGCAATAGGACTGAAGTGAGGTTGAAGACAGGTAATTTCAATCATCACTCTTGGGTGATTTTATTAGATTTTGGAAAACACGTGGTTCCTTCAGCTACACACGCCTACAGGAGATTCAGAAACTGCCAACATTCATCTAATATGGTTTAACGTGGAGATAGCATGGGATTTCATGCTGGTTGAATTGCAAGTGGCGGTAATATGGCTTAACGCAGATAAAGCATGGGAGTTCATGCTCGTTGAATTGCAAGTGGCGTAATATGGTTTAACGTGGAGAAATCATGGGAGCTCATGCTTGTAGCATTGCAAGTGGCGATAATATGGTTTAACATGGAGAAAGCATCTAAGTTTATGATGGTTGAATTGCAAGTGGCGGTGACTACCTTAGGCATAGTATGAAGAAGCACCTAATTATGTGTTTTTGTCATAGATAATTTCCCATAAATTTATCATTCGACTGTTGTAGGCATGAAATCTTAATGAGATGATGCAAAAATAATATACTAAATAAAAACTCTCAACTAAAAGTGTCATAAGGATAATTAAAAGAAAGCCACATCACAACACTTGGACATTGGAGGTAAGCTTGGATTCTAAAAGGAGGCATGTGTACAGTGTTGTTAATTTAAGTTTTCTGATGAATATTTTGAATACTAATGTCACTTTGAATTTAGTATTAGAAAATAGTTTTTTTCACTTTGCATTGAGTGTTAAAAGGTAGGCTATTCCATTTTATTATTTATTTATTGACTAATCTTAGTCAAGTTTTGGTATTCAAATATCATAGCTTTGTCTTTTTGTTTTTTTAAGCACTCTCAGTAGGTTATTCCATTTTATTATTTTTTTATTGACTAATCTTAGTCAAGTTTTGGTATTCAAATATCATAGCTTTGTCTTTTTGTTTTTTTTTAATATCTGACAAAGCTATGATATTTGTTTTTTTTTAATTTAATATTATTTACAAAATTAAATTGGATTTTATAGAAATAGTTTTTAAATTTGTTTAAAGTTTAGGTATAACTTTTAGTTAATAAATTTGTATGTTGTTTAATGAGTTAACAAAATGTAATGATAAAAGAACTAGGTTAATGACATAAAAATATGTTGATTTATAGTCTATCATTTATATGGATTCAATTTATTTATTTTTTTGTTCACGGGTCTTTAAGTAAACCAATAAACTTAATTTGGTATAAAAGCTATAATGAAGGAGGTCTTCTCTATGCATATTTTACTATGTTTATGTCTATTTTTGCATTAGAGGTAATTTATATGTAACATTAACTATATGTACGTACTTCTCTTCTCCCACTTTTTAATTTCGCTTTAATTCCTTTCAAGCTAACTCTAAACTCTTCCTTCCAACTAACTACTTCTCTACTTGTCATGTGCAGTATCAACTACTCTACAACCTGCAAAGTTCTTGTTGTAATCTACATATCAATGTTCTGTTTTTCATTTACATATATGTACTTGCATCATAACATTATAATGTACGAGGATCTATCTTAGGCGGTGACGCCTACCTCCATTAGAACCCCCTGTCTCCATCAGAACTCAGAACTCAGGAAAACTCTGCTGATGCCTACCTCTATCAGAACTCAGGAACTCTCCCTGCCCTGGCGAACTCAAGAACTCGGCGAACTCAAGAACTCGCCTCTAGGACGAGCTGGTAACTCCATGATTCCAGGTCTTGAATCTCTCTTTGTTTTTCTTTTGCCCTTTAACATTTAGTTTGCCAGCTTGAATGAATTTAAGTTTGCTCGCATGAATGAATTTACGTAAGCTTATGAATATCCCATACTGTTTAGCATGCAGCGAATTTCTTTAACAGATATACTTCAAACCTGTAAATTTGTTAAAAATACAGAGATGTAAATTTGTTAAAAATACATAAATGTAAATAGTTACTAAACCCACTGCGGATTCTATGAAGTATTTTAATTTATTGTTATGATTTCCTTATTTATGAAACACATTGAAGAAATGTATCCATGACTGTAACATATACTATGAATCCATTGTCATTTGGTTGATCCAACAAAATTTTTAATGATTACTTCTAAAATGTAGATAATGTAATGGCCATTTATGTCAATAATATAATGATACATTTTATCATTCTACACTTCTAATTCTCTTTCTTATTGTCTCAGGCACCCCTGGGTACAATTGTAAGTTACACATTCTTTCTTCTAAATGTTCATATCCCCTTCACATATATGTACTCACATCAAAAAAAATTAATGTAGGAGGAGCGAAATGTATATCAATTCATTTCAATACTCCAAACAATTATACAAACACATATTATAACTACTTGCCTTTTCCATAATTTTCTATATCTTTTTTATTAAAAAAATATTTTTCCTTTTTTCTAGATATTTACAACGTTTTTAAGTTTTTATTGTTTTACTTTATATATTTTGCAATGATCTCCATTTATCTACCTATCTTTTATATTAGTAGAATTACAAGTTCGGGATTCCACATCTTAATGTGGTTATGGATTCCATATTCATGATGCACATTTAAGAAATGTATACATCTTTTCTTTTTATTTAATTAGTAGATAGAACCATTATTTTTTTCAATGTTTCTTGATTGTAACATAAGAACTACACAAACTAACACTCCATTCAAATAATTTATTTTTATTTATTTACTGCATAGATACATTGTTTCTTCATTGTAACATAATCACTAGGTACTTTCAATCCATTTTCAATCTATTGTAACATATCAACATTTTTTTTAGCTATAATTTCTAGTTCAAGACTTCTATTTCTCTTTCATTCTATGTATATAAACATCCCTTCGTTTGCTTGCAACACGGCGTTCTTTTATTGCACCCATAGATACAATTGCTAGTTTAAAGTAAATGGGGCTTCCAACGTTCCAAGGCGCAGGCCTGGATTGTGACGTCGCCGGGACTCGGGAGTTAGTGATGTCCTTTCCAGCAGGAAATATAATGATCGCTTCATGCGATTAATTTGATGCTGCACTGTCCTACTATATACATGTGTTCAACTTGGCTTTTCAAAATTCCCCAACAAAAACGCCCCCGACCGGCCGGAGTCCTGCAAACCAAATCAGCCTGAAATTCTAATTTTTAGTGCTCAAATTGTAAAATAGGTAATAAAATTGTTGAAATATCAATTCCTATGAACAATTTTGATGAATGTTTATTAAAAATTAGTCGATAATGAGGAACGTTTAGCGAGCAGTATAAGTGCTAACCAAAAAAAGCTTCCAACTCGTCGGAATTCAACAATGCTGAAATAACAATTTAAACGGCTAAAATCACAATTTCTGCTATCTAGATAGTTTTAAACTCGATCCTTTAATACAAGACAGATAAATCTGATTAATAAAATTGGGAAATTGCATAACAATTTAAACAGCTAAAATCACAATTTCTGCTATCTAAATAGTTTTAAATTCGATCCATTAATACAAGACAGACAAATCTGATTAATAAAATTGGGAAATTGCATAAATAGTAGTTTCCAAGAATAATATAACCCTGTTTGTATCAAAATTTCAGCTGAAAAGTGGAGCGTTTTTTTACTTGTCTTTTACCAGTTGTTAAGGGACGATTTTTTCCTTAGGTTATTATTATCTTCACAGAATTTTCAAAAAGTACAAAAACATTGCTAGATCTTATAGAGTGTGGGTGCTTGGAGCTTTCTTGTCATGTGATTTCATTTCTGCACAACAAAAATTACAAGATTTTATGAGTTAAATTCCCACAGAAAATCAACACAAAAGTCAAAATCTTTGCAGTTAGACAGCTCCTGTCTTTTATCCGTAACTTGGCTTTTATAAACTCTGATTGGCTCCACAGACGGTACCTTGGCTTAGAGCGGAGGTAGTGGCGGTGATTGGTTTTCCTTTTGCATTGTCGTGTTCTTCGTCATTCTACTCACATGGTGTGTTTTTCGTCTTCGTGTTTCTTGTCTGAAGCGTTCTACATTTTCGTTACTGTTCTTGTGTTATATGCTTGCCACTGGTGTTGAGTGCATGTAAGTAGTGTTATTATGACTCAGATGTTCGGGAGTCTAATTCTAACATTTAAGCATTAGATGCATTGTGATTGGTATTATTTGACATTTTCTGGAGTGTTCTTTGTTGTCGTGGTGGACTTTCGGCTTTCTGATTAAGACCTATGGCAATAGTTCGAGATTGTGGAAGTGTTCGTGCTTGTGGTTTTTTTTGGGGGGGAGGGTGGGGGTTGAGTTGAGGGGCATAGAGGAGGTTGGTGTTTATGCTAGGCTTTCATTGTATTTTTGTTGTTGGTCTTGTTTTGTTGAGGTTTGGTGTTTGTGGGTGTTGTGGTGGGTTTTGATCTTTTGCCATGGATGAGGTTGGTATTTATGTTTGGTTTTCATTCTATTCTTGTCGATAGTCTTGTTTTTGGTGAGGTTTGGTGTTTGAGCTCTTGCTTTGGAGTATCATTTTCAACGACCTTTCAGTTAGGGTTTTATTGTATTGTTTGTATTAGTCTTGTGGTTAGAGGTTTTGTAGGGTTTCTTGTGGTGTTGGCAATTGTGGGTGTCCCATTTGCTCTTGTGTGGTTTTGGCTTTCATAACTACTTCATGTTTTTGATGTTCTAATGGAGTTTGACCTTTTGACATTTAAAAGTGTTGAACTTACTACCAAAAATATGCATTTTTAAGTCGATAGTGGTTTAGATATTTTTTTGGATTTTGGACTTCTTTGAGGGGATCAACAAGATTAACCTGGTTGTAACAAGCATACAACTAAAATTCATTTCATGGTTGTCATATCTTGTTATGCAAGTAAACGCATCTTAATTAAGATTTAAATAATAAGGTTCTGTTTTAAGCCGATATGAGTTTTTTTTTCATATCAGTTTTTTTTAATTAAATAGTATTTGTTTTATATTTATATTGATAAGTTTAATGTGTATATTATACCATAAATGGATAACTATAACAATGTGGTAATTAGTTTAATGTTTAGTCTTTGTTTAACCGCCAAACATCTCCACAAAACAAAGTAGTTGGTTGCGCCTATCGGTGTTCACCCACCAATTTACTTGTGGTTGTGCTAGTGATAGACTAGTTGGAGAAATCACACAAGATATCAAATAACTTTGTTTCTAGACTTATTTATTTGTTTTAATTTATTTTTTTAATTTCATAGTTTAAAATGCTTTGGGTTAATTCTATTTGCAATATAGCATCACAGTGTTATTGAACATTACATTTCCTAAGAATTGAACCAATTCCATGTAGCATCTAACATCATTATATGCATTGATCCATATTTTCCTTTAATGTGTGCATCTATGGTGTGTGGTTATGAAAACAGAGGTTGACATTTTATTTGGAAGTATTTTTTTTATAGTGTTGTGCTAAGGTTCCATTGTGTTCTTTTTACTAGTGTGATGGGATTTGGCCTTTTGTTAAGCCTTGTGCTACAACCATGCACCTTACCCCTTCCCAAGAGCTAGCTTGGGCACCAATATTAACTTTCTTTATTTTGAGTGGACTAGGGAATTGGTCGCTAGAACTACCAAGTCCCTCCACTATGTGCATACCTTCCGATTCATATATGTTTACATTGGGCCAGTCATCATCATCTCGTTCTCCTGGGTGAAATCATGAAGTTAAGTG
>LPNX011153186.1:3328-22548 GCA_001517045.1 Pseudotsuga menziesii | reverse complement strand
TCTTACCTCTCGTCTTATGCTCACAAGCAAACAAACCAGATACGGACAGAAATAACTAACTATCTAAACTATCCCTAGGGAGCGAGGCTATCATCTTAAATGAGAAATAAAGAACCACATACAGTAAGAAAACCACAGATAGCTGATACTTTTCCCACGGCACATGAAAACTACAAATATTCAAATAACCAGTTAACCGATCATTCTATAACAGCAATTATTACTCATAGTGCAAATGCATCCCAGAAAAGACTGCAGAATAATTAACAAGAACTTAGGTTCGAAACATCAAATATCCTCACAGTGCATGAAATACAGCTGAACACGAAATAATTCTTCTTCAGCATTATTCATTGAATAGCATTGGTACATTTCACTTCTTTACTCTTTCCAGCAGACAAAATTGCAGTTCACTTCGCAAAACGAAATAGTTCCTCTTCCGAGTCAACAATTACAAAATTTTCTAAGGGAAAAAGCCCCTGTTTCATCGAGCTTCCCCTTATTTAAACTACCACTAATCCCTTCTCCGTCCCCTCAACGCGTCTCCTCCTTGTCCTTGACGATTCAGTTTCTTTCCTGGTCGTTTCACCTTCTCCATCATTTCCACAGGCGTTTATTTTCTGACAGTAACCGCAGAAAAGAAAATGTCTCGTCAGTGCCTCGGTCGTTCGTTCTCGTGGTCCTTTCCGGCGCGATGCTCTGCTTTCAGCGATTCACGAGATGATCTCTACATACAAACTTGGTGCATTATCCATCGAATTTAGACATTAGGAATCCATAATTAAAAAAAAAATATAATGATATATTCACAACGAGCTAGCCTAGTTCATCCGGGTGAGGGAATGAGGAAACTCAGAACGGCACCGAAAGGGTAAACCGGCGGTCGGGCAGCTCTTAGATCGGATGATACAAGGTTCTTACACCGATTGGAAGAAGGCTCCAGGAGCCGCAACGGTGGAGGAGTGCCAAAAGAGGGGGAGCGGAAACACGGGCGTCGTAGGTGATCGGGCGGTGGTGGGAAGTGGGTCGGAAACTGGAAGGTTCGGTCACCCGCAACGACGGATGGGACGCGAGTCGGTGGCGGGCGACGAGGTAAATGAAAGGTTCGGGTGGCAGTCAATAAGTCGGACGTTGCGGGTGACAAGCAGATGGGAGATCAACTCCTACCCTCTGGCCGCAACGGCGGGCGAACCAAAACTACAGCCAGCGCCTTATACAGCGAAACGGGCGTCAGGTGAAACCTCAGTCGGGTGAAAGGTTTGGTCAGGGAGCCGCAACGGCGGGTGATGCGAGGTTCGGAAACTTCAGAAAGAGGCCCGATCCAAAGAGACGAACTAACAGCGCTAAGGCTCAAAGGAGGCCAAAGACCAAAAAAAACGCTAAGGTAAACCTTCACACTCTTAAAAGTGTTAAAACCCGATCTCACTACTCCCATTGAACCGAACACAACCAGCTAACAAGACGGACACGCTCAACTTTAAAGCAAAGACACTCAAAGACGCCAAAAAATCACCTTTAGATTCAAATCAATCAAGATAAGGAGGGGTCCCAGAATTGAAGTGAAAAACTCAGTCGGGGAAAATTTTGCGGCAGTAACAGATACATCACACAGCTCAAGGCCGATATAACCCAGCATCATAAGAAAGGGTTTATAACATTAAAATGGAAAACAACTTATTAAAACCTCCTATTAAACAAAGAGACCAAGCATGCTTCCAAGCACGAAGTTCTCCTTCAGTATCCCTAAATACAAGCAGGGAGAAACCCATCTGAACTCAGGGCTTACCGGTTAAAGCCACGAAGCCCCTGAAGACGATGGTCATGTGTCTTTCACCAAATATTGGAATGGCCACGGTTCCTATACAAGCATTGATACTGAGTGTTAGTTCAAGGCTCATTTCTTTAACATTAAAAAACCCTAACGATGCTCATAATTTGACAGAGTATGCATTGTAAAAACTGAGATATATTTACCTGTAAATAAAAGAGTTTCGAACAACGAAGAGACTGTCACTAGCTGCGTAATGCACCAAAAAATATCAAAACCCTGGGATGATTGTGGAGGACAATCGATAGCGAAGAATAGATTAGCTTCACAACGTAGTGAAAGGTCATGAAGGATAGCAGAACTGAGCTTTGGACGATCGAGAGCCAAACACAAGAAAAAACACAGTAAATACTCGCATGGTAAAGTTCACAGCTAAGAATTTTGCAAACCAACCCCAAGCTCAGGAAAACCATAGCAATGTCAAACAAAATCCTTGGAGTAAGCTAGTAGAGGAACAACCCTCACAGCCACCATGGAAACTTCACAGTGCAGCCCACATGCCAACGAGAACTTCGGAGGCAAATGACAAAACAAATAGGGTTTACAAGATTTTTATATCGCCAATACATGGACAGGAGGTGACCACATGCCTTCCAATACTTTTAACCATGCCAGAGTCGAGTCCATAGTTCATCTGCGATTTCAATCATCAAATTATTAAAACAATGATTTAATCAAACCATGCACAAACTACGGAGTACGCTTATCTCTCTCTCTCTCTCTATATATATATATATATATATATCACCAATGTTCATACATAAACTATATCATAATGTATGATAGCTTCGAGATTGCGTATTGATTAATGCTGATCTCTTAACATTGACCTTAGTGAAAGGTTGTAACAACCTTGTCATTTGGATAATCCAAGTGTCGATCATACTTTAGGACCTTTCTAATTTATACTTGCAAAACGATGATAAAATATGCACATTTTATATTCCAAACTTATCACTTGTAAACCGACGGCTTTGGGTGGTTATATTATATGGAGTTTGAATAGAATAGTAAAAGTATTTTAAAGATTACAATTACAAGGCTCGACCTTGATATAAGCTCTCATAGATAATAGTTGCTTACTCAACTGGTCAGTAATAATATTAGACTCTATCATTATTTGGCAAAGATAGTATGGGATTGTTTATTTATATATGTTCTTACCATAATATAATAACTTGGGTCATATTAGTTTACACTTAGGGTAAACTTCAGATTAAAAGCTCTAGGTAGAAAAATCTACCATAATAGATCATATAAAAATTAACTTATTATAAGTGATGGATTATCGTAATAGTAAATCACAATGGAATAAACCATCCTCAAGGCCAATAATCATTGGAATAACACTGATAATATATTACCTATGACTTTGTTTTATGAAAGTAATGATAGATAGTATTCCATTATGCAGTGAAGCATTCAATTATAATAACCAAACTCATAATGTCAAAGAGATTTCCAAGCATTAAGATTCCTACAGCATGCAAGTAACAATCAGTTTGGTATATTATAAAATAATATGGTAATATAGGTTGTTACTATAGTATATGCAGCAAGGCGATGATGTAAGTACAGAAGTTTATAACTTGTTAGTGAGAATTTTTATTTTACATACAAGTAACAGGTTGATAATTTCCATAACTAGTAAGCTAGCGACAAAATAGAGACATGTACTCTATTGGAAATCTTTACTATCCAGATTGATAGAAGTCCTTCATGAAATAAAAGACAGTTACTTTACCTCATCAGATCTTGCTTTTAAATAGTCAGATAATTACTAGCATTTTACAAGCAACAGATATACTTCTTTCTACTTTATGAATTAAACCCCTACTCGATCGAACGTTACCTGTTAACTTGTAAGAACCAGCAGCCCATCTGCGTTAGCATAAATGCTAAGTAAGCCCAAGTTTTCAAAGATAGATTTCACCTACTTGCCAAAAAGTAAACTTATTAGTAAAATTAAAAGAAGGTTGTGTGTAGATCCATCTCTTATACTTTACACAAACATGAAAGCTGTATTAGTTAACATAATATGAAAATGATTAATACTAAGTGTTAGACTGTTTCATTTTTTGCTAACCACTAGTAGTTAGTAAACTGCGTATTCAGACATTTAATGCTATCTTAACAATTTTAAATTTTTATGAAATTTTGGGTTTTTGACATGTGATATCAGAGCTCAAGGTTCAAACACTAGGCCTTGATGAAACCCAACTTGCTTTTACGAAACAGTGAATTTAAATTATTTTTGTTGATGTCATTTTTTTTAATGTTATTCAACAGAGAAATTGTTTTTGAAGTTTAACAAAAGGTATGGAAAGACTGGAGGAATATGCGGAAGAGGAATCTCCCTTTATTGAACACGAAAACTTACAAAGAGACCCTATACAAGAGGACATAACCACTAATTCCTCAGAACTTTTACAAACAGTAAAAGACTGAAAATCTGAAATGGAATCTGTTAAACGAGAAAATGAAAGGATTTTGAGAGCTCAGGAGGAGCTGAATCAAATCCTAACAGAAAGATTTCAAATTGAGGAAAGGGGTAAAAGAGTTGATTGAGAAGATATAAGTCACCCACATAAATATAAAAAGATTAAACAGACTAAAAATGAAAGTAGCTCATCTTCAGAGGTATTCGGTGATCAAAGTAATTTTCATTCCACTAGTGATAGTAGTGATGACAACCATTATACTAAAAAGAGAAAATATAAACCCTATGAGGAAATTTCCGGGGAGTTTAAAAATATTAAACCACCAACATTCAATGGAGAAACTAAGAAGTGGGAGGAAGCGGAATCCTGGTTATCTGAGATAAAGAAGTAATTCCATATTTATAACTATTCTAACCAATTAAAGGCTAGAATTGATATCTACAATCTCTCAGGGAAGGCTGATATTTGGTGGCAAGACTTGAAGAGAGTGAATGGAATAAGAGAGAAGAATGTGAATTGGAGTACCTTCAAGAAGTACTTTAAAAAGAAATTTCTATCTGAGCAGTACTATGAAGAGAGAGAAAAATAATTTTATGAGCTTAAATTAGGTTCAATGACTATGAAAGATTTGAACAACGAGTTTTTAAGTCTTCTTAGGTATGTGCCATACCTTGTAGATGAAAAAACGAAGGTACAATGATTCCTCAGATGTTTACCTTATGAAATCAAGGATAGGATTGAGTATGACAATCCAAAAACACTGGAAGAACCTATGAGGAAAGCCAATTTCTGTTTTGAACAGAATCGGAAAAATGAGAGCATGGCCAACTGGAAGGCCAAAAAGAATAACAATCATTATGATCAAAACAAGAAAGATTTTGTGCCCAATCAGAATTATGAAAATAATAAGGCCAGAAATTATCCTAACAAGAATTTCCAAGGGAATAAGAATAATTCACCAAGCTATCAAAACAATTCAAAGGGTAAAGAGGCTGCTAATAATCATAGAAATTACACAAAGAAATTTGAACGCAAAGAAACCCTAAAGTGCTGGGAGTGTAATGGACCACATTATGCCTCGGTTTGTACTAATTGGAAAAAGACTATCAGTAATATCCATACCATATAGGAGGAGATGATTGTTGGAGACTTAGCGAGGACTATGCCCAGGATCAATGCATCCTTGGAGAATCGACAGGAAGACTATCAAAATTCCATGGTGGAATTAGAAGGTATGATAAACCAAACCCCTACAGCTATTTTAATTGATCCAGGAGCTAGTCTCAGTTATATTTCACCTAAATTTGTAGAAAAATGTAAGCTTCCTATTGAAAAATTTGAAAATTCTTGGTTGGTTAAGTTAGCTACTGGTGCAAAAAGGAAGGTAACTTGTTTCGTAAAGGAATGTGCAGTAGTTATGGATCAATTTGAAAATATTGTAAAGCTTAATGTACTACCTCTTGGTTCTTACGATATACTAATCGGTATGGATTGGTTAGAGCAACATAGGGTGATCTTAAACTGTTATGATAAAACTTTTACGTGTCTAAATAATCATGCAAAATCAATAAGTGTAAAGGGAATCCCTAGAAAAACAACCATAAGGAAGATTTCTGCTCTGCAACTTAAGAGAGCTATTAGGAAAGGTTGTAAAGCTTATGTAGTAACAATAAGTTATGAGGAAAATCCAAATAAAACAGATAAATTAAAATTGGAGGACATACCAGTTTTAAGAGAGTATGCTGATGTATTTCTGGAAGAAATTCTGGGACAACCTCTGAAAAGGGAACTAGATTTTACCATTGAGCTGGTACCTGGTGCAATTCCCAGCTCAAAGGCACCTTATTGAATGAATATACTTGAAATTAATGAACTAAAGTCACAATTAAAAGAACTAATTGACAAGAAGTATATTCGACCCAGTGTGTCTCCCTGGGGGGCACCTGTCATCTTCGTTAAGAAAAATGATGGAACTATGTGAATTTGCATAGATTACCGTCAGTTGAATAAGATGACTATTACAAATAGATATCCATTGCCTCACATAGATGATCTATTTGATCAACTACGTGGAGCCACGGTGTTTTCGAAAATTGATTTAAGGTCTGGATATCACCAAGTTAGGATTAAAGATGAAAATATCTTTAAAACAGCTTTTAGGACTCGATATGGTTATTACGAGTTTGTCGTCATGCCATTCAGGCTTACTAATGCCCCAACTGTTTTTATGTGTTTAATGAACAACGTTATGCATAAATATCTAGATAAGTTTGTGGTCGTGTTTATCAATGACATATTAATCTATTCGAAAACTGAAGAAGAACATAAAGAACATTTAAGAATTGTTTTGCAAGAGTTATGAAATCATCAACTCTTTGCAAAGTTTAGTAAATGCGATTTCTTTAAGGATAAAATTTAGTGCTTAGGCCATGTGGTGACTAAGGAAGGGATTTCAGTGGATCCCAAAAAGATAAAGGCGATTGAAGATTGGCAGGTTCCTAAGGATGTAACTGATGTTCAATCCTTCATGGGAATTACTGGTTATTACCAGAGGTTCATTGAAGGCTTTTTGAGAATCTCAAATTCGATAACTTCTTTGCAGAAGAAAGGAAGAAATTTGATTGGAACCAGAAATGCGAGGATAGCTTTTAAAAGTTAAAAAATTTATTAACCAACACACCTATTTTAAGAATAGCTGATCCATTAAAGAATTTATAGTGTGTACTAACGCCTATAATGATGGGTTAGGCAGAGTATTGACTCAAGAAGGGCATGTTATTGCTTATGAGTCTAGGAAATTAAAAATTCATGAAAATAATTATGCAACTTATGATCTGGAATTAGTTGTTGTTATACATGCTCTAAAGATGTGGCGTCATCACCTAATTGGCAGAAAATTTATTCTAATGACTGATAGTAAAGGACTGAAATATATGTTAGATCAGCCTAATCTAAATGCTAGACAAGCTAGGTGGCTAGCTTTTGTAAGTGAGTATGATTTTGAAATTCAGCACATTAAAAGGAAAGAAAATAAAGTTGCCAATGCATTAAGTAGAAATGCAATACTGAACTATACAGCAGTTATCAGCACGTATACAACAGATCTAGATGAACAACTTAAAGTAGGGGTAGAACAAGATGAAATTTACCAAAATTTACAAGCTAAAACAAAAGAAAATCCAACAGAAATCTTAAGTAAATGATACAGTTTGAATGAAAAATGATTTCTACTGTACAAATACAGAATATATGTACCTAATGTACCTAAAGTTAATTTGTTAATTTTAGATGAAATCCATAAAACTCCATACTCAGGCCATCCAAGTTATAAGAAGACTGCAACTATGTTAAGAAAAGAATATTTTTGTCCAAACATGAAGACTGAATTGGTAGAATATATCACTAGGTGTTTTGAATGTTAGCAGGTGAAAACTGAACATCAACACCCAGCTGGATTACTTTAGCCATTTCCCATTCCTAGCTGGAAATGGAAGATAATTAGCTTAGATTTTATTACTCGACTCTCTAAAAATCAGAATTTAAATGATTCTATCATGGTAGTGGTCGATAAATTAAGTAAAGCAGCCCACTTTATACCTGTTAAAACTACATACAAAGCTGCAAACATAATTGATATCTTTTTAAAGCAAATTTTTCGATTGCATGGGATACAGAAAGTTATAATCTTAGATAGAGACCCTAAATTTACATGTAAATTTTGGAAATATCTATTTAAAGGATTAAACACTACATTAAATTTTAGTACTTCGTTCCATCCTCAAACATATGGGCAGATTGAAAGAGTAAATCAAGTAATGGAAGATTTACTAAGAATGTATGTGAAAGATCAGCCAGATAAATGGGAGGATTATTTGCATTTGGTAGAATTTGCTTATAATAATAACTATCAAGCGTCAGCCAGATTTAGTCCTTTCGAAATCTTATATGGAAGGAAATGTAATACTCCTATCTCTTGGAGTAATCCGGTGGATAGATTAGTATTAGGTCCTAAACTATTGAAGGAAATGGAAGAAATTGTAAAACATGTACAAGGTAATATGAAAATTGTGCAGGATCGATATAAAAGTCAAGCAGGCCTTAAAAGAACTCCAAAGGAGTTTCAAGTAGGTGAACATGTGTTCATCAAGGTGAGACCCAAAAAGAGCTCTCTAAGGTTGGGTAGTTGTGCCAAACTAGCACCTCGTTACTGTGGACCATTTGAAATACTGTCCAGGATGGGACAAGTAGCTTATCAATTAGCATTACCATAGAATTTAAGAGTTCATAATGTTTTTCACATTTATGTATTAAATAAATATGTTCATGATGCTACTCATGTTGTTAAATTGAATGATGTACAGGTGGAACCAGAAGAATATTTTCTAGTGGAATTGGACTGTATCCTCGGGTGGAGGGAGATCACACTTCGGAACCGCACCATTGGTTAGGTGAAGGTGCAATTGAAGCACCTTAGTCCAGACAAAGTCACATAGGAATTGGAAATTAATATGCGGGATGCATATCCAATTCTGTTCTAAGGGAATTCCGAGGACGAAGAATAAATAACATTGAGGACAATGTTATACTTTAAGGGGGTGTGTATGTCACATGCCCCAATTTTGCAAAAACAATTTAATATTACTTGAGGACAATATGTTAAATTTTATGCTAAGTTTTAATTGATGACTCAGTAGGGTCAAGAATATTTAATCTATATTCTGAATATTTTATTTATAAATAAATAAAGGAGGAGACAACAGCTTATGAGAGCTATTAAAAGAATGTTTACTTGTCAAATTGGTGGAGGAGACTGGGTGGAGAGAAAATAGACATGGGGCAGTATCCTCAACCACTTCCAACTGTTGCAGGTGGCAACCTCCCTACATTTGGGGTCATGATTCCCCAAGAAAGTGGAATCAGAGCAGGTGGCTCAATTAATGAAAACTGACCCAAAAGACCTAGGCAATCTTTATAAAAGTTCCCATTGAAGAGAGCTAGAGGGGGCTTATTTTTCTAGAGAAGTGATCATTCAGGTTGAATGAATGTACTCCAAAGAAATTTAATGGAAGGGAAATTTGGAAAGTGTTTGAGGGGATAACTGCTGATTGATCTAGTGTAGCTTTTAAGCTGAAGATCATAATGTTGAGAGCAGAGTATTTACTAAGGTATTGAATTAGTCAGTTGACAGAAAGTTCTACTATTGCATTCTCCACCAGTTCTCATCCAAGAAGACCAGGAATAGGCTCCGGGGTCCTGAGGAAGTGTTGTTTGAGCATTCTCCAGGAGATTGGTAGGGAGGAACGGCCACCTAACACTGTTGTTGTCTATCCTGATCAGGTTCTAAGTTATTTTATTATACTGTGTTAGTTAATTAAATCTTAGGTAACTGTTATATGAATGCTATTAGTTCAGTTTGTGAAATGTTTGAGTTAGTATTTTTATTAAATTATTTTAGAAATGAAATGGATTTAGAAAATAATGTGTTAGAATGTAAATAATTTCTAGACTATGTTTTTCCACACCTGAAAATTAGGCCGTACTCTAGCATAGGTAGAATGTTTAAGTAGATAAGAGAATGAAAATAGTATATAGGATTGTGTAACTATAGATAATAGAATAATTTTATTTCAATGTTAAAATATTATGGAGGAAAAAGAGTGTTATGATTTATTTCTATTTCTCTATTTTCATTTAGTATAGCTGAATGAAATGCAGCAAAAAAACTATATTAGAGTTACAATGAGTACATACAGTTAAGTATATAAACAGGCTTCTAACCACATAGTTTATCTTCTAACATTATAAACTAAACCTAAGACTAATATTTAATATAAACTAGATAGGGTTATATTAAAAGTCCTTAATTTATAAAGAGTAAACAGAGTTACCGAGTGTATTTTCTATCCTTTTGAGAACTCTGAATAAATTCTACATGACAATTTAGTAAATAAAAGCAATGTAAACATAAACAATAACTAGTATAAAACTGAATATTTATATATGTAGAAACTATTTTACATTTACCATACAGGCTTTTACCTGTGAAGGAAAAACTTCAGGGTCGAAACCCTAACCAATTTATTTAACTATTATAAATCAAAACATCTAAGTTGTAATCCATTTACATTGATAATTATATAAATAAACGTTAGTCTACTATAGAATGTTTACAGTCTTTTCAGAAAACAAATGTCTTTTATAAACAAGCAAGATAACTACAGTTACAAGTAAAAAATATCACAACACACCTGTAATAATTCAACTGAATTAACAAGTAGCAGAACCTAATTAATAATAAATTGAAGAACTTAATCCAACAAGGGCTTCATTTCAAGAAAACCCTAGCTTGTATATACTAGACAACCAAGTTTAAATATTATAAATTTCACTTTTCCGACTGGTCTACAGTCCTTATATTAACATTAAATTCTTAGAAAAGTTATCTTAAACAGTAATTTTATTCTTTGACAGAGAAGAAAGAACGACTATAATTACCCAGAATCATAGATTACAAAATTACAAAAACCATTGCAAAAATGTATAATAGCTTCGAGATTGCGTATTGATTAATGATGATCTCTTAAGGTTGACCTTAGTGAAAGGCTGTAACAACTTTGTCATTTGGATAATCCAAGTGTCGATCATACTTTAGGACCTTTCTAATTTATACTTGCAAAACGATGATAAAATATGCACATTTTATATTCCAAACTTATCACTTGTAAACCGACGGATTTGGGTGGTTATATTATATGGAGTTTGAATAGAATAGTAAAAGTATATTAAACATTACAATTACATGGCTCGACCTTGATATAAGCTCTCATATATAATAGTTGCTTACTCAACTGGTCAGTAATAATATTAGACTCTATCATTATTTGGCAAAGATAGTATGGGATTGTTTATTTATATCTGTTCTTAGCATAATATAAGAACTTGGGTCATATTAGTTTACACTTAGGGTAAACTTCAGATTAAAATCTCTAGGTAGAAAAATCTACCATAATAGATAATATAAACATTAACTTATTATAAGTGATGCATTATGGTAATAGTAAATCACAATGGAATAAAGCATCCTCAAGGTCGATAATCATTGGAATAACACTGATACTATATTACCTATGACTTAGTCTTATGAAAGTAATGATAGATAGTATTCCATTATGCAGTGAAGCATTCAATTATAATAAAGAATTTAAAACATAATGCATAAATAACTTATAATTTGAAGTAGAAGAGTAATTAATACATAAATAATCTATATTTTTGTAATATTTGACTTGTAATTTATTTATATTCACCAACCACAAATTAAATGATTATACTAAATACCTTTTATTTCATTTAATTTTTTATTTTATAAAATAACCTTAATTTTTTTAATTACCGTTATGTGAGCTAACAAGATATTCTCATAATAATGTCTTCTCATAATAGGCTTTTAGTCAACACTTCCCAAAAACCATTCAAAAGAAACATTAAAATAATGTTGTTGTATGGCATCAATGTAACTCTTTAGATTTACGATACCACACCATACTTGTTTAAATATCGAAAGTCTAATGAGTGAAGGATGGATCTGTCGTTTCCTTTCTGTATGGTGGGTTTACTTTAGTTGAGATGTGGAGGTTTATTTTGATTGGCCTTATTTCTTGTATTTGGAGACACTGATTGTAACTGGTGTGGTGTGTTTTTTCCTCTCACCGCGGTATTTTTTCTGCTACTACTTGGTGGTATTTTCTTTACTACCTGGTTTCATCATCGATCCATATTTGAATTCTCCATTATGGAAATGGCCTCGGTTGATGGATTGGCATTTATGTATCTCGGGGGACGTTGATCTGTTTCACCAATTATCATTTAAGTCGGGTGTTGTTTCATGACTTTCGACGTCCTATCCTTTAATTTGCATTACTGTAGGTGGGGTGTATAATTATTGCAATGTCAGGGATTATGATATAGGTGGCACACATTTGTTCACGATCCTTTTGGGGGATTTATTATTCACTCAATTGTGGGGGAGGGGCATTTATTGTATATGGACCGTGTTTTCTGATGATGGGGACAGGTGGCGGCTTTTCTACACATTTGGATCCGATTGATGAGATCCTTTGGAAGGATGCTGGGCTCTTTGTCCCAGATGATGATCTGTGTCATAAATTTGGTATTGGGGGACGTGATGTAACTGGGGCATCAAAAAATTGCAATTATTACCCTGTTAATGATACTCCACCCGATTTACTGGTGCCTTTGGAACAGACCCATGAGCGAGATATTCTGGCTATTGTTGATGATTGTCAGGTTGCTGAACTATACACCCCACGGGATAGCGTTTCGACTGGTCCACTTTCTCCTTTATTATCGAAACAATCTGCTGGTGTTCGATGTGTTGTTAAGCCCTGGAAGCCGAAGAATAGAGGTCCGAGCATGGTGTTGGGGGATGATATCGGATTAGACGCTGTGACCACGTTGTCATTGACGGCTTTGGTTGGAAATTTCAGCTACTGGTCTTGTGCTCGATGTGATGTTGAGTCTTTTGTTCAGGTTCACTGGTTACCGATACTAACATACTTGTCGGAGATATATATCCTTCCTAGGGGGTGGTATTGCTTTCTATTTAAGAGCCTGGAGGACGCAGAATCTATATTGACCAGAACTTGGCTTTGTGGTAAGGGCAGTCTGATGCTTAAGCGGTGGTCACACCATTTCAACCCTGAAAAGGAGGTACTGCATATTCGCCACCTTTGGGTACATATTGTTAACTGTCCCCTCTTTCTGTGGAATTTGGATGCTTTTACGGCTATTGGAAACCACCTGGGTCGTTTTTTACATGTGGAGCCGTCCTTACTTGAGGGTCTGGAACGTAGAACTGGTAAGATTTTAGTGGAGATTGATGTCTCTCGAGGTCTTGTGGCGGATTTATCCATTGAATGGCGGGGTTCTGTATTTGATATTGAGTTGGATTATTGGGGGCTCCCATTTCGATGCTCGATGTGCAATATGGTGGGACATCTTAAGGCGCAGTGTTCTGGGCATCCTATTGAGCAACAAGAATGCCCTGGACTTTTATCTGATTCATCATCTATTGAAACGACGACCTCTCTGTCCGAGGATAAGGATATTGCTTTGACTAAGGACTTGTCCACTCTCTCCAGTTCTGATATTTCATTGATTGGTAAGTTATGTTTATACTCACCAACTCTTGTTGCATCTTTAACTATGGAGGAGTTTCTTAGTTTGAAGTGTTCGGTGCTCAATGATCAGAATATTCTGCGGTCTTGTTTTTTTAAAGATGGTCATGACAATATTTCTGATTCCTCTGGGGTGATTGGGGGGGATTGTACCCGGAATTATTTACTTACGTCTACCTTGGTTGAGCCGGCTATTCCTGGTTTTTCGGTTGATCCACCTTTGACTACGTTGGGGGAATCCTTATCACCGGTGGGGGGGGAGACATGTAGTGAGGGTTTTGACCCAACATCCCAGTTTCATGTGGGGGCCTTTGCCCAGCCTTACGAGTCTGTCTCCATAGAAGATGTTATTCCACCTGATGAAAATGTTCTCCTGAAGACCGAAATCCCTGTTTATATGGGTGGCAGGGTTATTAGGAGTCATAAGACTGCTGGCGATGAGTCATCCTCCGGAGGGCTGGTTGTACCTCAACATGACCCGAAAGGTAGTATTCTTGGGGGTTTGGACCCTGAATTCTCCCCGCTGAAGACCAGGCGTGCTAGAAAACTGAAGGGGATTATAACTGATTCTCCTATCCCATCTACTCCTAGTACACATGTTCCATGGGCCCTTAGAGAGCAGAAGGCCCTTGCACGGGGTTACTCATGATTATTCTATCTATGAATATTCGTGGGATTGGGGGTGCCCTTAAATTGCTAGCCCTCCGTCGTGTTTTTGAGACTATTCGACCAGATATTATTTTGATACATGAGACAATGGTGTCATCTGATCGGGCTATTGATGTTTTTTCGAAGGTGGTGGGAAATTGGCATATGAGTGCCGTGGATGCATCTGGGCGGTCGGGAGGATTATTGTCTGCGTGGAACCCTAGATGCGCTGTTTTTGATGTCTTCTCGTCTATTGCAGGAATTATTCTGAAGGGCAGGCACATTTATGGTGATAGAGAGATCTGCATATTGAATTGTTATGGGCCTTACCAAAACCGGATTCCTTTCTGGAACCGTATCCGTGATGGGGGTCTATTGATGGAATCTGGCCTTATTATCGGGGGTGATCTGAATTTTACACTATCTGCATGTGAAACTTGGGGAAGTGCCCGTTTGGATCCTGATGCAGACCATTTTTACAATTTTTTCTGGGATTCGGGCTTATTGGATGTGGAGCCATCTATCATGCATCCTACTTGGCAGAATGGCAGACGGGGCTCGGCTGGTATTGGCAAGAGATTAGATAGATTCTATGTGGATGCTGGTCTTCTGGAGCGGGCACATTCCTACAGATCCTGGGTAGTACAGTCCAAGATATCTGATCATTTCCCTATTGTATTTCAGTGGGAAATGGGGGGTGATCATATACATTATCCTTTTAAATTTAATTCGACGTGGCTGACTATGGAGTCTTTTGATATTTTCGTGAGATCAAAGTGGCGGACTCTGGTGGTGGATGGTGCACTATCCCCAATGAGACATCTGGTACTAAAACTACGTTTACTCAAGGATGCGGTGAAATGCTGGGAAAAGTGTCAAAAATCTCGTGACTCGGAGGAGTTGGTTGATATTGAATCTGATATTGTAAACATCTTGATTGACTGTCCGGCCGGTATTAGTGATGAAGGGGTCAATGCACAGCTGATATGCCTTGCTAATGCTTAGAACTCCATTTTGAGACGGAGAGAGGAGACGGCCTTCCAGAAGAGCAGACTTAAGTGGATTGCGAGTGGTGATAGTAATACAAAATATTATCACCAGTTTGCTAATTTGAGGAGGATACATAACAAAATCTGGGATTTACAGGTGGAGGATGGCTCTGTTGTATGCAAACAGGAAGATCTGGAGAAGGAGGCTTTTACTTACTTTAATTCTGTATATAAGAAACAGGATAATTTAACTATAGTTGCTCAAATGGAACTTATAAGGAGGTATCCGCGGATGTTTGGGGACCTTGAGGGCGGGAGACTCTTTGCACCTGTAACTTTGGATGAGATTTTGGTCACTCTGAAAGCTTTTGAAACTTCTAAGAGTCTTGGGCCGGATGGGTGGATGGTCGAATTTTTTCTTCATTTTTTTGATCTGATGGGACCTGATCTACTTGCTATGGTGGAGGAATCTAGGATTCAAGGCCATGTTTGTGGGTCATTGAACTCCACCTTTGTGGCATTAATTCCAAAATCAGATAGGCCGACAAATTGTGCTGGATATCGGCCGATCTCTCTATGCAATCTGATATACAAGATTATTACCAAGATCATTGCTACTCGTCTGAAGAAGGGGCTGTCCTTGGGTATTTCTGATGAACAATTTGGTTTCCTCGAAAACCGACAGATTACTGATGCCATTGCCATTGCACAAGAAACTATACACAGTATCAAGCTAAAAAATAAAAAGGCTATGGTTCTTAAATTGGATCTTATCAAAGCTTATGATAGAGTGGACTGGGATTTTCTACGTTTGGTCCTGCTGCAGATTGGAATACCCCTACATACTACACATTGGATTATGGGTTGTGTGAGCTCCGCTGATTTTTCTATTCTGGTTAATGGAAATCCCACTCCTTTTTTTACGGCATCCAGGGGCTTGCGGCAGGGTTGCCCATTGTCGCCGTTATTATTTCTTCTTGTAGCTGAGGGATTCAACATAATGATTAAGGAACTTACTGAGATTGGTGATATAGTGGGTATTGAGGTGGCTACTGGTATTTATATGACTCATCTATTATTTGTGGACGACATCCTTCTTTTTGGTGGGAACTCCATTAATGAATGGCGGGCTATCAAAAGGGCTCTAGATATTTTCTGTGATGCATCAGGTATGTGCATCAGTTCTAGCAAATCAAATTTTTATCATTCTATGTGGGATCCTGGTAGGCTGGAGGTAATTAAACTACTTTTTTCTATCGATATATGTCCACTTGATGAAGGATTCAGGTATTTGGGTTATTATTTGAAGCCTAATAACTATAGGATACAGGACTGGATATGGTTGTTAAAGAAGATTGAGACTCGCATTGGTAAATGGGGTCATCGGTTTTTATCTATTGGAGGCAGGCTCATATTGACTAAATCTGTCCTGGAGAGTATTCCTGTATATTGGTTCTCCCTCTCCGGGATCCCGTGTGCCATCCTGAATCAGATACATAGCAGATTGACACGTTTTATTTGGTCTGGGTATAGTGATAAGACATCTATCTGCTTGGCGAGATGGGATCTACTTACTCTACCCAAAAAATGTGGGGGATGAGGCTTAAAGGATATTGGTGCTTTTGGCAAAGCACTCATTGCTAAAAATCTGTGGCGTTGTTTATTTGTACCATGCTTATGGAATAGGGTGGTCTCCACAAAATACCTCCATGGTTGGCCGATTTCAGAATGGATCAGATTATATGCTTATGAACACACATCCATTTCGAACGTTTGGAGGGCACTGATGAAGGCACTGCCCATACTAAAACCTTGGTTAGTATGGCGTCCAGGTGATGGATGGGGCATTAGAGTGGGGAGGGACCCAATCTTGGGATTAAACAGATCTTATTTACTATCTGAACCTCTCTTGGAAAAATTATGTGAAAAAAGGATATATTATTTGGCTCAGGCTGCTAGTAATAATACTGATGTCGGTTTCACGGGCTGGGTGGATGAACAGTTTTTGGAACTAACTGTGGCACAGGCTATTGAATGGAAGGAATATACCTATCAACTACAGAACTCTGGATTATGTCTGAAACAATGTAAAGATACATTGTATTGGAGTCGGAATGTAAAAATCGGTCATATTACTGCGGCCCTGGCTTATGCTACTACTGTTCCATCCTGTTTCTCGGCTATTATTCCTAGATGGTTTAAGGAGGTATGGAATTGGAAACTCCCTATGAAGACGGTGCTATTCACTTGGCTTTTGTTGGCAGAGCGTATTCTCACATGGAATGTGCTGCAGGGGAAAGGATTCGAGGGTCCGGGTATTTGCTTGTTATGTCATGATGCTAGGGAAAACATCACACATATGATGATTAACTGTTCTTTTTCTATGCAGGTTTGGCATATTATTGGAATAATATTTAATACGGAACATAACTGGCATGGATCACATATTACACAGGCCTTTAGTCATTGGATTACTGATCATAGCAAGCTGAGGAATTTACCTTTTCACGTATGTCGAATGATATGGCTGGTGAGAAACTCACTTATTTTTCGGAATATACAAACTACTCCTCTTTAGATTGTAAATAAGCTACAGCTTTTATGGAGTGAGGAGCCAAGGCGGCACCGGTTAAAAGAGCCCTGTATCATTCAGCAGCCAAATTTTCTACATGACAGGTCTATTGGATATTTTGATGGAGCGTCACAGAATGGAGGTACCAGCTGTGGAGTGGGGGCCATACTCATTTCGCCAGTACTGGGCAGATATCACATCAAATGGAACTGTGGAATTGGTACCAATACCCGATCTGAACTACTTGCATTGTGGAGTTTACTCCACTATGCCAGAACTTTGGGTATCGATACTATACAAATTGCTGGTGATTCCAGGATTATTGTTGAATGGTTTGCAGGCAAGATGAAGTTGGAAGCAGTTCACCTTACTCAGTGGATGGACCATATTTTGGAGTTGAAACGACAATTCTTGGAGATCAGTATCCAGCATATATATAGGGAGATCAATCATGAGGCGGATCTTTTATCCAAGCAGGCACTGGAGGGGCCGATTGGACAATTTTTGGTGGCCCGCGGGGATGGACATGAACCATCTGTTTTTACTATTTTTGGTACTTATTAGTTTTCTGGTGCTATTGTATGAACGCATAAAATTGATATATTTTATGGTTCATAATGGGTAAATTACCCGGGGTAAAATATGTAATGGTTATTACATAAATTACATTGGTAAATATCTGGTGGGAGATGCAGGGGATATATGATAGATGATAAGAAAGAAAATATAGAGTACTTATTTTATGAGCTGTCTGTTTATTTTAGATATGGGTGAAGTTATGGACTAGTCTGTTATGTAGATATGGATGAAATATTGGTCTAGTTATGGCCTATTTGTTATATTGTAATTTTCACGGTGACACTTTTATTATATATCCAATATATAAGATCTTTTTCTTTTTGGAAAAAAAGAAATACATCCCACCCAGGAGCCATTTATTGACTACCTTTGATTGCTGCGGGCAATTAAATCAATATAACATTCTGAGTAGCTCAAGAATGATGAGACTCACGTCATTATCTGATGTCATTTTCTGTTGCGCTGCTTATGATTTGATTTTCAGATTTGTCAATGATATCCCAAACAACTATTTTGATGTTATCTATCTCAATAATGTGATTTTTGGTGTTTGTATTAAAGCTCATTCTTTTTATTTATTTGAAAGTATTTTAATATCAATTGTTTTTTCTAGAATTAAATATTTCAGATAAATTAATTTTGATTTAATTGTTATATATATATAAATTTAATTTTTTTCTCTATTTTATAAAAATAAGAAATTATTATGTCTTTACATGGTACATATATGAATAAATTAGTAATCCAGCATATATTTATCTTAAATGGAGATTTATTTATCAAGTATTTAAAAGGGTCCAATCTTTTGATGTGTGTTTTTTTTAATCTTAATGTAGATAAATTTAATCCCTCTTTTGTTTGATAGATTTGGGTTAAAGTTATTTTTTTTTATGCAAGGCTAATTTTTAAATCACTTTCTGTAATTTTTTATTTATGAGCCTACATGTATTTTTTAATGTTATTTTT
>LPNX011153182.1:424299-538748 GCA_001517045.1 Pseudotsuga menziesii | reverse complement strand
ATCAGAGTATGATGATGATGTTTCTGATCGAAAGATCAGAGTATGATGATGATGCTTCTGATTGAAAGATCAGAGTATGTTGATGATGTTTTTGATCGAAATATCATAGGATGATCATGATGTTTCTATGTTGATGATGTTTCTGATCGAAAGATCAGAATGTGATGATGATTATGTTCGATAGATCAGAATATGATGATGATGATGTTGCTGCTGATTGAAAGGTCAAGGTGCTGAAGATGTTGTTGTTGATCGAAAAGTCAAAATCCTGAAGATGTTGCTGATCAAAAGGACAAAATGCTGAAGATGTTGTTGCTGATCAAAAAATCAAAGTGCTAAAGATGTTGCTGATCGAAAGTTCAAAATGCTGAAGATGTCGTTGCTGATCGAACAGTCAAAGTGCTGAAGATGTTGCTGATTGAAAGGTCCAAGTGCTGAAGATGTCGTTGCTAATTGAAAGATCAAAATGCTGAAGATGTTGTTGCTGATCTAACAGTCAAAGTGCTGAAGATGTTGCTGATTGAAAGGTCCAAGTGCTGAAGATGTCGTTGCTAATTGAAAGATCAAAATGCTGAAGATGTTGTTGCTGATCTAACAGTCAAAGTGCTGAAGATGTTGCTGATCGAAAGGTCCAAGTGCTGAAGATGTCGTTTCTAATTGAAAGATCAAAACGCTGAAGATGTTGCTGATCAAAGACTGAAGATGTTGCTGATGATGAAGACTGAAGATTGAAGATGAAGACTACATGATGTTGAAAAGCTTCCAATGATTTATAGATGTGTTACCCTGCTGATGTTGATGATGTCCGCTATCTCTACTATTGTTGTTGTTGATGTAGAATACCCTTCTCGTTAAGGGGGAGTGTTGAAATAATGTAACTTCGAAGAATATTATTTATGTATCTTTTGTGGTCCCCGATGGTCCAACCGGGAGAACCTCTTGTATTACATTGTACCTCGATGCTCCATGTGTTACCCTGCTATAAGAGTCATGAGGTAGTCCCCTCTAATTGTAAAGGTGGGTCATCAGCACCCCAGTGTGGTTACTTGAGCCTACATGTGTAACTCGAGCCTACATGAGTTAACTTAAGCCGACATGTTAATTGAGTAAACTTTAAGTAAATGGATGAATATAAATAGAGGTGTAGTGCTCCTCATTTGGGACACACACTCACTTGGAATGGCGCACTTGTGGAGGAGAGGAGTTACTGGAGAAGGAGGAGAATCAGGTTTTTGATCTCCTTGTTGGTTTTACCTTTTTCCCATTTGGGGCATCTATATTGAGGAAGATTTTGTTGGGTTTTTCCCTTTAGGGTTTTCCCAGGATAAATATGTGTTGTTCTTGTGATACTGTTTCTTTCAGTGATCCTGCTTTATATGCTTTTATTATGAAAAATGAAATGATATACTGATGTCTTAGTAAAGCATATCAAAAATTAACAGGTGAATCATTCAACAGTTGCATGGGTCAGGTGTCATCTGATAGTGGTTACGAGGGACTGGGCGTCCCCCCCACGTAGGTGGCCATGTGAATGACCCAAGGAACAAAAGGGAGAAACTAGGAAAGGGAATCCAAGAAGAGTCAAAGGAGAATTATGGAGCAATAATTAGGTTTTAGGCATCAGTAGGCTGTAGAGAAAAAACCCTTCCCTTTGCTACCAGTTATTGAAAAAGAGGTTATTTTGTTTTTAGATAAAAATATTATTATTCCTATCAGATATTCTACTTGGGTGGAAAATTTGGTCCCTGTGCATAAGAAAAATGGTGAAATAAGGCTTTGTCTCGATTTTAGAAATTTGAATAGATCTTCTTTAAAAGTTAACTATCCATTTCCAAATATTGATCAAAGTTTACAGAAAGTGGTTGGTGCTCAAAGGATGTCAATGATTGATGTTTTAGGGTACAGTTAGATTGTAGTGCATCGAAATGATAGAGGAGAAAAATCCTTCACTACTCCTTGGGGAACATTCATGTATGATAAGATGCCTTTTGGTCTTATGAGTGATGGGGAAACTTTTTAGAGGGATATGGATATATCCTTTGTTGGAGAAAAGGGGAAATTTGTAGTTATATATCTAGATCATATAATAATGGCTTATGAATCTGATGAATCTCATCTTAACCATCTTAAACAAACATTCATTAAATGAAGAAAATTTAGATTATCATAGAACCCTAAAAAATCTCATTTTTTTTATGTAGGAAGGAAAGCTTTTAGCGCATATAGTTTTTGCTGATGGAATTTGGATAGATCCTAAATGTGTTGCATCCATTTTAAAAATCAACATTCCTAGAAATAAAAAATATATTTAGTCTTTCATTGCTAAGATAATTTTGTTAAGATGGTTTATTTTGAATTTTTCTGAAATCATTAAGGAAATTACAACTATGCTTAAGAAGGATAAAGAAGTTAAGTGGTTAGCTAAGGCTAGGGATTCATTTGAAAATAGAAAGCAAGCACTTATAGAAGCACCGCTTTTAAAAAGTCCTGAATTTTCTAAAGAATTTTTAATTTTCTCATTTGCATGTGAAGATACTATAGCTGTTGTTTTATTACAAAATAATTCATATGGTTTAGAACAACCATTTTCATTCTTTATCAAAACCTTGAGAGATTCATAGTTGAAATATAATACGATGGAGAAACAAGCATATGCGTTGGACAAAGGACTGAAATTATTCAAAATTTATGTTTTGCATTCTAATATTTTGGCTTATGTTCCTAACATAGCAGTTAAGGAAATTCTGGTGTAGCCTGACAGTGAGGAGAAAAGAGGCATATGGATAGACAAAATCATGGCGTAGGATGTTGATATTAATCCTACCAAATTGGTAAAGGGACAAGGTCCATCAAAACTTTTGGAAGAATAAAATTGTCAGGTTCTAGACATCCACAGGGTAAATGAATAGTCAGTACATGATGCATCAACAGAATATGACAAAGAACATATTTATAACAGGTATCTTGGTTCTCCATGGTATGATAAAATTGTTTATTTTTTACTGCATTTACAATGTACTCCTCATATTAATAAGAATGAATATAGATCATTAAAAACTAAAGCTTTGAAATATGTTTTAATTGATCAAGTTTTATATTGGAAAGATCTTGGAGGTATATTGCTTAAATGTTTGGATAGATCAGAGGCAGATGTTGTTACTACATAGTTACATGGGGGTTCATGTGGGTAAAATAAGTATTGGAAAGCAACTTCATTTAATATTTTAAGAGCAGGTTACTATTGGCCCATTCTCTTTACAGATGTGTGTCTTCATGTTAAATCTTTCATTGAATGCAAGAAATTTGTAGGTCAGCACAAGTTCCAATATTTACCCTTAAAACCGATTTCAGTAAAAGCTCCATTCCAACAATGGGGTTTAGACTTTATAAGAGAAATTCATCCTACTTCTAGCGACCATCATAAGTGTATTTTGACTGCCACTGATTTCTTTACTAAGTGGGTGGAAGCAGTTCCCACAAGGAGAGCAACAGATAAAGTCATTATAATTTTTCTTCAAGATAATATTTTGAGCATATTTGGATGTCCAAGGAAGTTAGTTACTGATAATGCTCCATCCTTTAAGTCCAAAAATATGATAATTTTTTGTGAAGACAACAACATCCTATTACAACATTGCACACCTTATTATCATCAAGGAAACGGATTAGCAGAATCCACTAATAAAAATATTCGGAACAATATTAAGAAGATGTTGTTTCAAAATAAAAGGACTTGGGATATCAAATTAAAATACACTCTTTGGGATGATAGGGTAACTGTAAACATTAGAGGAAATTTCAACTCAAAATGTGCCTTTTAACTTTAACTCAAATTCCATGTCATCATGTGTTAGCCAATGAAATTGCTTTAAATTTGAAATACCGTATAGGTCTTAAATACCTTTTTAATATAAATTTGGTGATAGGTATCATAAAAAAAACTAATTTTTTTGTTTGTATTTTCGACATATCTCCCCGTGTTTTTACTCAAATTTTGATCAAGAGAGCTCGTTCGATGCAGAATTAAATTCCGCATCCAACGAGTACCCACTCGACATACTTTTAACGGACCCCACTACCCAAAAAACAAGAAATACCTGCAAAAAGTGATGATGACATCATCATCACGTTTTTTCAGGTATATCTTGTTTTTTTGGGTAGCGGGGCCCTTAAAAAGTATGCCTAGTGGGTACTCGTTAGATGTGGAATTTAATTCTGCATCCAATGATCTCTCCCGATCGAAATTTGAGTAAAAACACGAGGAGATATGTCGAAAATACAAACAAAAAATTGTTTTTTCTTTTCTTCCTTCAAAATTAATAAATATTATTTTATTATTTTTACTATTATTTTATTATTTTTGTTTAGGAGGCCCATTTTAAGGTGAAATTTCCTCTAATGTAAATTCATTGGAACATCACCTTTTCAACTTGTTTATGGAATTGATGCAATATTTCTTGTTCAACTAAGTTTTCTCGTAATCAAGTTTTGCAAGATGTGGAAGAGGAACCTGATGAAATGAAAAAAAATATGTTTCATATAATCAGGTTGCAGTAAGAAAGAGAAGCAATTTTTGATAAAGATGGTGTTTACAAAAAGAAAGTAAAGGAAAATTTTGACAAAAAGGTCAAGAAAGACACTTTCTCAGTTGGTGATGCAGTTCTCAGGAGGGATGCAAGAAATGATGAAAAATGAAATTTCAATTTAAAATGGGCCTTCCAAAAATAATACAAATTCCATGTCATCATGTATTAGCCAATCAAAATTCTTTAAAATTCAAAAAGGGAACATCTCTTAAACAATTTTTAATATAAATTTTGGGATAGGTATCATAAAAACAAATTTCGATCGGTAGAGCTCGTTGGATGTGGAATTAAATTCCGCATCCAACAGGTACCCACTTGACATACTTTTGATGGGGCCTGCTACTTCAAAAACAAGAAATAGCTAAAAAAATGTGTTGATGATGTTATCATCACGTTTTTAGAGTTATTTCTTATTTTTGGGGTAGTAGAGCCTGTCAAAAGTATGCCGAGTGGGTACTAGTTGGATGCAGAATTTAATTCTGTGTCCAACGAGATATCCTAATAGAAATTTGAGTAAAAACACATGGAGATATGTCGAAAATACAAACAAAAAAAGTAGTTTTTTTTTTCTTCCTCCAAAATTAATAAATATTATTTTATTATTTTAACTATTATTTTATTAATTTTCCTTAGGAGGTCCATTTTGAGTTGAAATTTTCTCTGTTGTGAAATGAAAAGAAGGATGTTTCATATACTCAAGTTGCAGTAAGAAAGAGAAACAATTTTTGATAAAGCTGGTGTTTACAAAAAGAAAGTAAAGGAAAATTTTTACAAAAAGGTGAAGAAAGACACTTTCTCAGTTGGTGATGCAGTTCTCAGGTGGGATGCAAGAAATGATGAAAAATATAAGAATGGAAAATTTGATAATTTATGGCTAGGACCTTTTACAATAATTAAGAATTTGGGAAATAACACTTTTGTTTTAAAAAATATGGATGGTAAGGAAATTTCATGCCATGTTAATGGGTGATTTCCAAAACAGTTTTACACAAATTAAAGATGGGAAAAAATTCATCTCATTGTATATATCAGTGCATTTTTCATTGTTTTAATAGAGACTCCTGCCCAATAGATGTATAAAGAATATAGTTTGATTTATTTGAAATAATATTCAATTTTAGTCAAAGACATCTGGTCTGAAAGTTCTTGAAGTTTCGCAGGGGAAGCTTCATCCCCAAATGGAGCCATATGTTGGTATTGGAGTTGTAAACCATAAGTTTTTGTATAGTCATAGGAAAATTTATATGCTCGTTTTGAAACCTTGTTATTTTATGCTATTTTATATATTTTGTTTGATTAAAATTTAGATGGTTGGATCATAATTTTAATTAAAATCCATACATATAAGCTTTCAATATATATTACATGATTATGTTAATGCTTTATATTAATTTATAGTCCAAAGTATGAGCTTTCTTAAAAATTAATGTTCTTGTAGCGAATCTTGATCTTTCAAAAATTAAGTGCTTCCATAATGTTAATAAGTTTCCATGTGTTTCTATAAATCATGATTAAACATTGTAAAGTGTGAAGTGGAAGAAACAAGTGGCTCAAGTTCTATGCAAAGTACCTTCTTACATCATGATGTGAGTTGAAAGATTGATGCACACCATTAATGGTGATGGTTCATGGCTGTACCAAATGGTTTTACATTCATTGTATCATAATACTTGGTATTATCAGTGGGATTTGTTTTAGCAGGTGTTCAAAATATGTATTTTCAGTTTACCACCGTGACCATGAAGAAAAAAAGAGGTAAACCACATAGGTTTGAACCACTTGATACGCAATGGGTTGTAGAACATCCAAAATGTGCACAACTGCTAAAAAATGCAGGCTGGTTCATTTTTTTTTAAATCACAAGGTATAATGTTGAAGTGTCCACAGACTTTGCTTGAAGGTTTATAGGAACAAGGGTTGATTTTAGTAGCATTATCTTTGAATTTTCAGAACAGTCAATTGCAGAATCCACTAAATTATCCACAGATGGAGATAAATGGTTTAAGAAGTTACCTTTTGAGGTTGATTTAGGGTTATTCCTTCTTCCTGATCATGAAACTCTAGAATGGAGTAGGGAAATCCACAGGGATGTTTTGAAAGAAGAGTGGCAAAAAATACTGATCATCATTCAAAGATATATTACATTGAGGGTCGCTTTGCAACCATTTTCATATATCATCTCCATTTTATTTTTCATGTCGCAGGAATTCAAAGTTAAACTTACCATTTTATTTGTTGAAAAGTTTGTATAAACTGTTAGTCAGGTTTAAAAATCACCCTGATCACACTTGTTATAGTGTGTTCCATCATGGTTTAATCAAGTTTCTAATTGATAAAGACCTAGAAAAGAAGGTATGGACTTGGACTCATTTTATTTTTTGGTATGGCTTTAAAATTAACAAGTTAACTAATGCAAAATTGCAAGAAGGGAAACAAACCGCACTGAAGCTGAGGAGTCATAATAAGAGAAAAATCATGGAAAAATCAAAGCAAGGGTTTGAAGGGATTTCAAATGCAAATGCAAAAGTAGATTCAGATGCAGAAGAAATGGAGATAACTCCCAGTACTCCTGGTTTTGAAAAAGGAAGTTTCAGTAATTGAAAACATGGTAACAATGAGCCTGCAGCAGCCAGAAACGCCAATTATAAAAAATACCCATGATCATGCTAAATGTTTTGAAACAACTAAATGGAGGCCTAAAACCAGGCCTACGAATAAACTACATCTGAATATGAAGAATTTGTTGAACCCTAAGCTCCAAGAGTAAAAAATGATCGAGATCGAAGAATCCTCTAGTGAAGAAGAAGCTCAAACTAGAAATATTGAAGGTATTATTTCTAAATCAATAGAAAGAATTGAAGAGAACATCAGGTCTATTCTAGATATTTTAGTCAAGAAGTTCATAGATAAGGGTAAACAGGTCGTGTCTACAGTAAGTGAAGAAATAAGCAAAAAAAAGTCATGTGTTGAAGAAAAAATGGAAAGTGTTCAGGATTTAAATTTTTAAGGTTCATATGAATAACATACAATTCCACTATCTGAAATCTCAGTAAAGAATCATGTAAACAGAGAATTAGATGATTTGGATAAAACATGGAGAATGCAAAAGAAATAGAGGTTTCAAACCTTCGGAAAGCTTTGCATTACTACAAAGTTCATAATTCAGATCTTAATAATCTTAATGACCAATTAGTGAATGAAAATCACATGATTAGATAGGACCTTGAAGATATAAATGCCAATTATGCAGAGTTTGTTAGGGTTATTGAGGAAGTAGTGAAATGGAGAAAGATGGCTCAAGAGGAAAATGAAAATTTGCTCAAACAATATCAAGAATTATAGGACAAAGAGTCAGCTATAGAGGAGGAGTTAGCTAAACTTCAGAGGATATATCAAGTGCTATATGGCTTGACTATACTTGCAGAGGATTCTCACAAAATTTGACAGATTGGGAAAGATAAAGCTTCATGATTTACAAACAATTAGTTGGAAAAGTTCAAAGTCAATTTGATTTAGAATTTTCTAATTAGGTGGAAATATAGTATTTGTTTTTAAAAAACTCTTTCGATGATGTATTAAAACAATATCTATTTTTGTACTATTTTGATCCTACATGTTTGGATCTTAATAACTTTTAGAATTTTGATTAAGTATAAGTATAGAAGGGTAGCATAAGAAAAGAGGTTGTTGATAACAATGGATCGAGTAGTATAACTTGTATAACTATTTGAATCTGGAACCTTGCTAAATTTTGTAAGTTTATTTTGGAAGTTATATGAAGGATGAGAAGTACTATATGATCCACTCTTACTTTTAACGAATACAAATATTGTTCAATGTATTTGATATTTCTGTGATGATTTTTCGAAAGATAGTATTTTTGTGTAGTTTCTCATTGAAAATTTATGTGTTTGTGTTTTCCTTTTAAGCATAATATTTTTCTGTTTTAAAGGTATTTATTTATTGGATATGTAATCAATTTTTTTTGGTTATATAGTTGATTCCTAGCTGGCTTATGCGTATATACTGTTTGTATTTATATGCTTTTACATCATCCTTGTTTACTTCCTTTATTATATGCTTATGGGTCCATGTTTTAGATTTAATCAGTAGCCTATTTACCTTATTTTAACTCTTCCCTTCTGTTATACACTAGTAAATCCAAAACTCAAACCTCAAAACTTTAGTTTACACATTTTAGAGATGCATGGGCTCTGTAACCTGCAGTCTAGTACAAACTCCAGTACTAAGAGATTCATTGTGTAGGCTCTAACACACTTCCTGTTTCACCCTTTTTGTGTTTTCAAAATCTATTCGAGCCACTGCACCTAGGTTGAGTAAAAAGTGTGGCCAAAACACCTTTCGTTAAGGTAACCTATGGTGCCACCAACAACTTTTTGTTAACAAAGAGCGAGGCTACCACTCTGTACCTATTTCCAAAGAGCAGTGCTAGGATGTCAATGCTCTGTATTGTTCTGGCAAAGCACGGTACTAGTTATGTCTATGATCCCTGATTTTATTTTTGAATTTTGAATAAAAGTTTGAGTTTTTGGGTGTGTTTCTGGATTTTTTTATGATAGTTACTATCGTTGATCGAAATCTGTAAAGGTTTATAGTCTTGATTTAATTTTATATTCAAGAAGGATGATTGATATTGTCATTTTAGGCTTCTCCATTTGTCATTGATATGAAATTTAGCACTTTGGAATGAATTCATTTGTTTTATATCTATGATAGTTAGTGTATTCCACAGAAAAAAAAATATTTTCTTTCTATTGTTTTCTTCATAAATTGTAAAAGGTTTCTTATATGTTTTTTTGTAAAAAAATGAGAAAAAAATCATAATTTTTTAGTGTAGAAAAGACTCTTGATTAGTCTAATAACATTTCAAGTGTTCATTGTGTGTTTCTTATTGTGTTTTTTCTTCTCATTATAACAAAAGAACAATTTTTTTCCAAGTTAGTCTTTCTTGTAGTTGAAGGATTCAAAGTTTTGTGTGAAAAAGTAGTATCATATTTTCTTTTAAAGAGATCTCATTTTTCTTTTCAAATTACATTAGAAAGCTTTGTTTGAATGGAATAGGAATGAAAGAAATAGTTCTATATCATTTGCTTGGGATTTTTTTTGTGTTTTTAAATGAAAACAACTAAACATCTATCCTTCTTTTAAGTAGGGAAATCTCAAAAGTTCAAGTGAAAAACTTGCATTTGCATACATGCATGGTTTTATATTTCAGTTTTTCACCTCTTACATCCACTTAAACATAAAAGATAAAATAAAGTGTTATTCCAAGTTAAAATATTTAGCAAGGTGTGACAGGTTAAAGACATGTTCCGACTTCTTTAAGCATAGGATTTGTAGTTTATTGCATGCACTACATCTCGGGGATTGTATGGTTCTTCCATGTACTTGTTGTTATATCAAATGACCTTTCATGTACCCTTTAGGTATATATAAAGGTACTTCACACACTCAACAATATATAGGAGGGCCCATTTTAAACGGTTGTGCATTAGACAACACTACTACAAGGTTGAGCTCCCACATACCTTTTGTATATCGAGAGGCACTTTTAGGGATCCTAATACCAAATGAGAAAATAATTTTGACCATCTTATCATCACAATACACCGAGAATAGAACTTGAGGAGATTACTACGAACGTACCATCCTGGTGGTTGTGTATTCAGAAAAGGGTACGGTCCCAATCCTCCTTTTCACATTTTAATATTGGACCCTATGGTATATAGCGAGTTGTGATGATATGTAAATCCTGTGAGGATCTAGGCCTTCAATCCACTCCTGTCACAACTTTTTCTTGTTGCTTTAGTTTGAGTAGTGCTTGTTTTTCTTGATTAGTTATATGTTTATTTTTTAGATTAGTTTGATCTGTAAAACTGCATGATTTCCCTTAGAGACCGTCCCGTCATATACAAGGATTATCACTTGAGTATCCATTGAATCCTATGACTTAGTCTCCCATGGAATCAGAGATGGAGATTAATTCTGAAACATGAAGTGCATATATTCCTGAATTAGAAGGGGTTCTGGTTACAGAAGAGGGGGTGAATTCTCTCCTCCCTCTATTGTTTCTATTACTACTTATTTAGTACCACCCATCGTGGAACAACCCTAATCTCAAGATCCATCTTTTTCCATACAAACCCCTATAGAGGCTATGTTCAACTAGTTCCACCCCAATGATCCAATTTCTACCATGTTTGGTCCAACTGCTTCATTTCGGGGAACCATTTTAGGACAAGCTATCTCCAAATTCAGTTCTACTAGTGCACTTAATGTCTCATCAATGGAGCTAACCCCTAACCATAGAATAGGTTTCCCTTATATTCTTCGCAGGTCTTTAAACATTCCTTCTAGTTCAATTTTGGATAATGCTACTACTGCTCCAATGGTCACTAGAATCACCCTCTCTGATGAGAATTTCACAATCTACTCCAAATCCAATTCCAAATTATTCATTGAGTCAACCTATCCCTTCCATCATTTTTCCAAATGTTGGAAGTCATTCTTTTCCCTCCACATCCTACGCAATTAGAGGACCTTATGTACATGCTTTGGACAACATTTTAGGACCCACACCTCTAGTTGTAGGATCTAATGGACCCATTGGTTATGGTCATGTTTTACAACCACCTGCATCCACTTGGGTTCAACCACAATAACCCAATATTGGTAATCCATACTATAGTGGGGAGAAATATAATAACCCATTATACGTGCCTTACTGAGGAGGTGTCACCAATCAATGGACCCAAACTGCTTATGGACCCCAAGCCAGGCCTAACCCAGGTGAACCATTCGTAGGGAAGAACAATCCCAATTACCAAGAAATTGTGGTTTATTATGGTCAACCTCAACTGACATATGGTACTACTGGGGTGTCCATGCCTTATTAATATTGTATTACCCGCATCCCAATAGGAAACTCCATGTTTTTGAAACATTGGATTTGGTAGAGTTGTCTAAATTGATCAATGATCCCATTCTACATGACCCTTTTTGCTCAATTATTCCAATAAAGTTACCATCATACATTTCGAAGTTTGATGGAAAGCAAGGGTAAGATCCAAAAAACCATGTGCTGACCTTCCATATATGGTTATATTTAGACTCCCTGATGGATGATTATATCAGTTTGTGGCTCTTCCAAATAACTTTTAATGATGGGACCGCTAAGTGGTACATTGAACTTTCAAAACATTCGTTTGTGGATTTGAATTTGTTAGCAACAACATTTCTTACCCATTTCCAACTACTGATTTGTTATGATACTAGCACATATCTATTGATTTCCATTTGGAAAAATAACTATGACCACATATCTAATCACATTCATTAATGGAGGAGACATCCAAGTTTGATCAAGGATCCTATTTCCGATGAATTACTAGTTGACTGGTTCACAAAGTCGTTGTTTCCACCTACTACAAGAGATGTGGCTATGGGAGGTGTTGTTACTAAGGAGAAAGATATTAGCCATGTGTAATACTTGGACTTGGTTTATTCCTAGTCTGGAAGATTATGTGATTTGATCCCTCATGCTCCTCGTCCCAGAACTAATCCTACTAAGCCACCTGCTGAACCTCTTGTGGATGGTGTTGTAGGTACAATCTAGCCCCCATCCATAACGAAACCTCCCAAGAAGAAAATTTATTCTCCTACTACCTCATCAAATCCTATTGTTTCCACCTAAGTCAATGCACTATAGTCCTTGCAATCACCTGGTAATAAAAACAAAGGTAAAGGAAAGTCCAAAAAATACGAGAACCAGTAGGAGACTCCAAAGACTATGGCTCCACAGAATGGGTCAAAACCAAAACGAAAATATAAGTATCCCTACCTTTTGTGTGGATACAATAAGTTCAGTAAGGAATCTCCTAGACATGAAGAGATCAACATATTTTTGCACAATAATCCCACAACAACAGTATTAACTAACCCTTTCCCATCTCAAGAAAAATTGATAGATCATACATCTTTGCATGGTGCTTATTCCTCCATTGAAGAAACCAATATGATGTCCACAAAAACCATTGGACTAACTACCTAAACTCATACATATGATAAATCTATAGAAACAAAATATGAAGGTACTTCTTTAGGGAAGACTCCTTCTACTAATCCTTCTTCTCTACCTCTTTCTAGTGGCCCTCTTGCCAATGGAAAACCTATCCATGAGGCAATTTTATGTCCTTCTAAGAGTACGATCCAGAAATAAGTATTTAATCCTAGTGCTTGATCTTCCTAGTTCTATAATATAATCGAATATTTATCTCAAGCACCTTATGATATGTCCACCTTGGAAGTACTCCAAACTTTCCCTACACAACATAAAAACTTGTTCTCATCTCTAGAGGCCCTAGATACAGAGAATTCTAATACAATTACCTTTAATGTGGAGAATTTTAAACCAAGACTCTCTCATTAGCTTGCATTTCAAATCATGACCAATGTGATGGGTAGGAAGGTTCATCATTTTTGTATTGGACAAAGGAGCCTCCATCTTGGTATTATCTATGTCTTGTTGGACAACCATTGGTTTTCCTGAGGTCAACCAGTCACCAACCACATTGAAATATTTTGATGGATGAGGTTTCCAACCTTATGGCTTGTTACCGGATTTATCTATTGAATAAGGTGGAAAGATCATTTATATTCACGTAGAATTGGTTGAATCTTTGTTAGATTACAACATTTTGTTAGGAATAAATTGGTTTTGCGCCATGAAGGATTTCTCCTCATCGGTGTTCCATGTCTCCAGTTTCCTCACCAAGGAAATATTGTCACTATTGATCATCTTGATTATTACTTCCAAGATATCAATTCCATCGTAGCAAATAATGTAAATTTGTTGGGGGAGTCACCCCATCCTTATCAATCTATAGGAGCCATACTTTTGAAATACTTGACCCATATGGGAGTCTTTCCATCTACCTCTTCCCCTCCTGTCCCTCAAATTGCTACGGTGAACATGATATCCTCCACTACCAGTGACATGTCAAAAGGAAAAGAAATTGCTGAAACACCTTCTCTGAGTCCTCTCGAAGCCCTATATCATCCCATTCAATCTGGTTCTGATGCATACATAAATGACCACCATTTAGTGCCATCATATCCTTACCATCTCCCTTATTGGCTAGATTCCCCTCTCCCTACTCTTAACTATCTCTTACATACTTTCCCATCGGATGAGTCTATTATGGATATTATGAGTTTGGATAAATATTTATGGAAAGATCATCATCATAGATCCTCTTTCCTTTCTAAGGCCAATTTAGTAGAATCTGATTTCGTATATCTCATTAGTTGTGATAACGTCAAATATCCTCAGTCACCTATATTGTTGCAAGATGTTGATTTTGAAGGGAATCTCTGTAACATTACTTAGACCATCCCCATCGATGTATCAATGAAACCTGGAATTGAACATGTTCATATAGGCAAGAATTGGTTAGCAACATAAATTGAAATTTATCAGGCTCTTTTCAAAGAACTTCGAGATGTTTTTTCCTGAAGTTATGAGGAATTTTTTGGGATTGATCTATCAATCATTTACCATGAGATTAAGTCTTTTCCAGCTGCAAAACTTGTTAAGAAGAAACTCCATCAAGTCCACATAAAAGGAGAAGGGAAGGATGTTGCGACATAAGAGCGAAGAAAATGAGAAAGGGAAAGAGAAGGAGTTGGACAAGGAAGCTGCACCAATTTTGTAAGCTACGACATAAAGACAGAGCAAGAGATGTGATGACATGATAGAATATTCATAGAAGCAGACGTGCAGATAAGGTAACAACCAAAAAGTGACAACAAGGCGCGATGCTGAGAAGAAAAATCCCTTAGCAATTGTGGGTACAAGCTCAGCTAGAGCCGATGGAAACCGTATGCGTAAAGGAATTTTTGTAATTCATTCCAACAGCACCTTTTTTGTCATATATTGCTAGAATAGGAAAGACAACCTATGGGATCAAGATAGTAAGTCGGCTGGGATAGCGACTGAAGCTGAATCTGTTAGAGTGTGTATTGAGTCATTATTGAGTCTATAACAAGCATGTATGGGAATATATCGAGTCTATAATAAGGCTATAAAAGGATAAAACCAAGATGTACATGGGTTAGACATTAAAACAATTATCCTATTAGTTAGTTCTTGTTTCGAATGATTGAGAGCTGATTAGAGTATACAGCAGTTTTGAGTAAGTGACTATGGATCGTTGAGTCCATTAGAGTATTGGATCTGTAGCTGAGTGTGCAGATAGGTATAGAAGGTTGAATCGATCCAGCCTATGTGTGGATTGCTGAGTAGGAGTAGAGTATATTAATAAATATAGAGAAGAACATAGAGCATGAGAGGGAGGAGAAGTCTATAGAGATAGAAGAGAAGCTATTGAAAAAAGTCTGTAGCCTTACGTAAAGAAAAAAGTTGCATCTATTTCCTCATGCCAATGACATATAAATATCACCTTGTGTTTTTTTCCCGGATGGGTTTCCACATTAAATGCTGTGTATATGTGTGAATGTTGAGTATCTTTGACAAGTGCATAGTTGCTGTGCTAAATGATTGATTGGTTATTGTTCTTTAAGGATATAACTGTATGAATGTTGTATTTCAAGTAATGAATATGTATCTAATGTCTAGTTAGTGTGTATTTGCATAAAATTGCATATATCAGAGCAAGTAATACTTCAATGTTGATATATAAAGTGCGAACCACCAACCCACCTTCCCGGTCTTCATTGGAAACCTTGGCATAGGGACAAGGACTTAAACACCCTTTGGCAGAAACTGTGGAAACTTGGTTCTGGAATTTACCCATAAGAACTGAGATATCTTGGGTGCGACGACATTTCTGTCACAAGTGCTGCCAGCTGGGCTCTGCTCTATCGGGCCAATATATTGGGATTTGTTGCATTGACCAAGGAGAGGGGCTGAACCTGGGTTGCAGGGGAAAAATTCCAACAAATCGTTTCGTTGTTGGGACCCTGAAGTGTTGTGGTTAGGGACTTGTTCTGGCATCCCACTAAATTGGAGATCCAAAACTGGGTGGATGCAAAAGAGCTATAGTTTGCACGGAAATAAAGTGAAGGATCTCGGTGGACACTGACGAAGTGGTTGGAATGGTACATATATTAGAAAAAAAAAATTGGACAAGGAAGTTGCATTAAAGGGAAATAATAAGAAGGATATGAGTTTACATCGTACCTAGACGAAGGCTCGTGTGATGAGGAAGAGGAGTATCATCTGATCTTAGAAGGAGACGAAGAATCAGAGGAGTCAACTAAATCTCCAGAACAAGAACATGTACACGACTCTCCTGTGGTACCAGAGGTAATATCACCAAACCAATCTCCAAGTATTTCTATAAATATGATTAGTACTAACGTTATAAATAGTGAACAATGAAGTCCGACTAGTCCACATTTTGTTCCTACTGTACCAGCAGTTAATAAAATACCGATCAATCCAATGGCCGAAATTGGCATTAAGCTCCTAATATTCAATGGGAATGGGCTGGAATACCCAAAACAACACTAGTTTCTTTGTGATGCCACTTGGAATGTATACCATATCCAAGATGAGAACATCATGAGAGCAAAGATGTTCACAACTCTACGAGGTCGTGCGCTAGACTGGTATATGAAGTTCTCCATAGTACTCGTGGGAGTGGTCCCAAAGACACTTAATGAGATTAGACTTGGGTTGATTGATGAATTTAAGAAAATGAAGTCTGAATCACAATGCATCACAAAAATCAAGGATATCATGAAGCTACCGACATAATTTTTTTAGGACTTTGACAAGAGATTTAAGACATTAATGGCCAAGGTGAGTTTCCAATTGTAGGATTTGCAACACAAGGAATGGTTCATTGCTGCATTGTTGCCACACATCCAAACCCACCTTATGCAATAGAAACTCGTGTCACAGATAGAGGCTCTCAAGATATCCATGAAGTTAGAATCCTCACTAGTTGGAGACACTAGCTTGTGCATGATGCAAATTCAGTCGTTGCTGGCCAATCTTACGGTGCAGATCTAGGACATCAAAAGAGGAAAGGAAGTTCAAGAGGAACTATGGTGTACCAGGTGCAAAACATATGGGAACCATAAGGATGATTTCTTGATGGTAAAGAATTATGTCGCAGCAGGTGCGCTGAACACATTAAACACCCAAGGAATTCCTTTGTGTATAGTGTGCTAGACTAGACGTCACAAGTATGAAGAATGTCTGTACTTGCATAAGATTGTAAGTGCACCTGCTAGTCTTTATTTTTAATTTTGTAGATCGATAGGTCACGATGAAAAGGATTGTAGAGAACTTGAGCTGCTCCAAGAGAAAACGATGGATACCTACCTAATGAAAAATGAGGAAGAAATGCAAGTTGAACGAGTGCAGCCTCAGTATCAGCCTATGTAGTTTTAACAACCACAATATCCTCAACTGCAATATCAGACAAACTAGTATCCTCAACAATAAAAATACCCTCCACAAAGGGGGGGGGTGAGAAATTTAGAGATCGAGGACAACAACCAGGAGGGGGATTCGGTTGAGGAAGAGGCAGAGTTGTATGTTATAATTGTGGGAAACCAGAACACTTTTCTTGAGATTGTCAAAGTCCTACGAAAAGTTGTAGATATTGTAACATTAGAGGAATTTTGAGGTCTAAAATGGGCCTTCTAAGGAAAATAATAAAATAATAGTTAAAATAATAAAATAATATTTATTAATTTTGGAGGAAAAAAGAAAAAACTACTTTTTGTGTTCGTATTTTCGGCATATCTCCCTGTGTTTTTACTCAAATTTTGATCAGGAGAGCTCTTTGGATGTGGAATTTGATTCTACATCCAATGAGTACCCACACTGCATACTTTTGATGGATCCCTCTACCCCAAAAACAAGAAATACATGAAAAATGTGATGATGACATCATCATTACATTTTTCAGGTATTTCTTGTTTTTGGGGTATCAGGGTCCATCAAAAGTATGTAGTGTGTATACTCATTGGATGAAGAATCAAATTCCACATCCAACGAGCTCTCCCGATTGAAGTTTGAGTAAAAACACACACAGATATGTCGAAAATACGAACAAAAAAAGTAGTTTTTTTATGACAAATATGTCAATTCAACCATTATGGTTGAATTATTTTATTGGAATTCTATTGGTTCTTGAATTCCAACTCACAAGAACTTATTGTTGGTGTGTTTTCTTATAAGGCCCATTTTAGACCCCAAATTTCCTCTAATGAGTATTTGATCAAACTATCGAATAGTGCCTGTAGCTCATTACGAAATGGCATGCTAGAATTGTCGTTAACCCCAACCTAGTGTAGAATCTGAATCCAAACCCAAATCTGAATATTCAAATAATTTCTACCGGACCAAGACAACCCAACATTGTTGTACTCACAACAGGAGGTGCTGCGATATGTGAGACCAAAATACACCGCAAGGACATTTGTAGGTCCGACCTGTGACACAAAATAAAGCCCCATTAGATGTCCAATAAGAGAAGGAAGTCTTCTTGAAGGCATTACAAGACTTTGTTGAAATCAATTAGTCATCGACATCTGTACAAGTGATAGCTATGCTCAAAATATTTGAACAACTAATCAGAAGTCCTCCCACTAAAAAGTTTAATAAGCTCAAGGAATTTTTTAAAAGTTGTTTAGCACTAATCCATGACAAAGATGTTGTCGCAGAGTTGACAACACTCATAGAAGAAAACATAGAAGATATGTTCCCTAAAAGATGAGTCAATCAAGTCAGAGGAAAATGGAAGACAGGCCACGAGTTGTGAATGACTGCGCATATAGGAGATTATGATATGGACTATATCATATTTGACTTGGGATCATATGTCAATATATTGACAAGACATACATGGGAAATCATGAACAGGCCATGACTGGAATGGTCTCATATTCAATCAAGTCTTGCAAACCGGTCAAAGGGGCTACCAATTGGTAGACTATCCCAAGTACCCGTGGAGGTAAAAGGCTTGAGGACATATGACGAATTCGAGGTCATTGACATTGTTGATGAAAAAAACCCCTATCTTGCACTTCTAGGGATTGATTGGGAAATATAAAACCAAACTATCATAAACTTCAAGAAAATGATCTTGTCTTTCTAATATTCTAAAGTAAGAGTGGTTGCACCCATTGATCCTCTTGAAGCACAATGATATGTTGATCCTATACATAGAAAAGGGAAAGATAATTATTTGGATTAGTTGTATAACATTATGTATTCGAAGGAATATTATATTAACCTCGCAGCTGATGGAAACTTGAGATGGAACAGTGTAAGCTTGTGCACGTCCAACTCAGGCAAAGCCCTAGAAAATTGGCAAAACAGGCTACATGATGTATCCATGTGTAGATGTGCAAGAATTACAATACTCGTTCCAAGAGTAGGAGTCAAAGCAAGCGTGATTCCCATGTATGAAGGATTTCCTAACCTTGCATCCTTCTTGGAATAATTTAAAGAAAAGGTCACAGAATTGCAGCAACTATCCACTCTGGACTATGTGCTGAAATCTACACCCACTAGATGGTGGGGTACACATAAACAATCTATCTCTGAATGGCCACAATGTCGAAGATTAATGGAGATCAGATTTGGAGAAAAGATAATTTATGATGATAAAAAATACACAAGATTGTCAAATCCTGGAAAACATTTTCAGCACTATCGCATGGCTTAAAAAGCATATCCGTGATAGGAATGGGTTCACCGATTCATCCACACCTTGGAAATAGTTCCAATAGGTTGGTACACCTTAGAGGAGGTGCGATGAGGAACTAGTGAGTGGGAAAGTTTAATTGTTAACTTTACCTAGACGTTTGAATTTACAAGTGAACATCCAACAGTCAATGTCGTGCTACATATCATAAGGGAGAAGATATTTAAATATATACCCCTTGTGCACACAAGCCTCCATCAATACAACATAACTATGCATAACTACACGATGTGCTATAATATCACAAAGAATCCAAGGGAAAATGACCCAACCGTCATAAGACCCCTGTGTCAGAAGGAATGTGCAAAGTGGAAAGAGATCGCATGTGTGAAATTACATGACACCGTGTTAAAAAGGACATAATATATATGTGTGTGTGTGTGTGTGTGTGTATAAGTTTTGCAAGGAGAAAAGGGAGAACCAAGTTGCAAGCAGTGCGACAACAGGAGCATAGAACTTCAGCGAAAAACATGACAATTAATTGACATTATACTATTTTAAAACACTACCATGATTAGCTCAGTAATTAAGTAAAAGTACTCACAGTGTATTTGTTAAACATTGATTCAGAAGTATCCATAGAACCAAATGCTATACCTTTATTTAATAACCACCATAAGTAACAATAGCCAGCTTTTAAAAGTACACCGTAGTGATGGCATGCTAAAAAAGTTTCCTTAAATACCACATATAGCCAAGTTTTCACCCTAGCTACGTGCAAAATAACCTCCCTTCCATCTATGGGACATAAGGGTAGAGTTCAATGGAAAAGAGGTAGCTGCAAATAAAATATTAGTAACATATTTAACAATAAGAAAAAGATACTAAACTAAATAAACAAAACTGAGACTGTCATACCTTCTGTTTTCCTTGAAAGTGGGCCATCGTGCCCTAACTTGGAATGATACCTCCTCTCCACATGCTTGTTAGTATGGAGGTTGCCTCAACATACAGGATGGGAGGAGGTGGGGCAATGGAATGATTGTCAAATGATGTGAGTATTTTGAGAATGGTGGCTTCTCAACGTACTCATGAAAATTTAATAATGAAAGAAGGAATAAGTCAATCTTGTGATGGATACCTCCACACCATTTTATAGTTTTTTCTTGTCCTTTTCTCTCTTTTAGGGTTTTGGAACCTATTTAGGGTTTTAAGCCCGTTTTTATGTTTTTAGCTCAATTTTGGGGTTTTTAGCATCTTTGTGATCTTTTTTATCCCTTTTTATGGGTTTTTTAGGCCCTTTTTGATATTTTTGCACTTTTTGAAAGAGAATAAGGTTAAACCATGGTTGTGGAGGTCAAAAATGAGGGGAAAAAGCTAGGAAAAAGACAATGTATGTGGTTTAGGCCATGTAGAGCTAGTTGAGAAATTTTTTGTGTTAACACCATATACTTCCACACCGAGCCATTCAAAAGAGGCAGTACTTTCTAAGTTCAGAACACTCATGTGAAGGGTAATTGTCAGAAAGTTGTTGTTTCATAATCCTCATTATTTCCATATTTGGAATCACTATGTTAAGAACAAGAGAAAGAAGTATTCTTAGCTACTCAATGAGCACAAACCAATTCATCTCCATTACGATAGTCACTGTTAACTCCTCGGTGATGCTTCTAGCCACTAGTCCTATGTAGCCTAGTTTAGGACATAGAATTCCAAGGAACCAGCCCCAGCCACCTACAGTCTAGGTTCCACCTAGGTCCTTAGAGAAATGTGGAGTGCAAGAACACCAATAGCCCTGAGAACCTAAATGAAAAGGGCCAATGAAGAAGCCAATGAATGAAGAAGTTCCAACAACACCACTGGCCCAGGAGGACCAAGAAGATTTTGAAACCAGAAACTTACTACCACCTTATCGACCTTTGAGAACGACCGATTCGCCACCACTTACCATCCATGCTACGGGCCATGTTACATTGGTAGAACCTAATAAACTAAAGGACATGACTGTATCACAAAATATCATTCCTCACCTGGTCAACCTCAATTTTAAAGATTCAGACACCAATGGAATGAGTGAACTAGAAGGAAGAATTATATGAAGCTCGTTTGATATTCCCAGGAATTTCCAAACCAGTTTGTGCTAATGTAATGGGAAAGTGAGTTAGAGCAGTCAAGGTTACTATCACTTCTCTTTATGCCGTATTTTGGTCGGATCAGAGAAGTGGATACTTATGTCAAGAAGTTGTTGGTAGTCTTTCATGGAGGATTTGTGTGGTTAGATAGGCCATAGTTGCTTGATGTTGAATTCATTTCATCAATCACAGGACTATTGAGAGCTGGAAAATACCCTAAGGATACCTTACGGGAAGGCGAACGCCCAGACAAGATTGCACAGACCCAGGAAAAGTATAGATTGGTTAGCTCTAGTGATGAATTCATAAATTCATCCATTGAGGAACCTGCTATTGGTATGGCAGCCATGATATTGACACATAAAATATTGTGTGTCTCAATACCAAACCAATTTAATGAAGGAATTGTAATTCTAGCTGCACTATGTGCAGAAGGAATGCAAATCAATTTATTGCAATTTTTTCTTAATGAGCTGCTCAGGGATGTTGCTTTCACACAGGAAAAAGGTACCCCTTTCCACTATTCTTGGTTGAAAATTATGATCTCATTTACTATATGGTCTGAGCCTATAGAATATCAATAGGTATACTTATCTGTCCAATGTAGAGGAGAGAGATACCAAAACTTATGGTTCTTTCCTGATGTAGATTGATAGCTAAGTAGCAACACTGAATTCTTTGTTCATAATGAAGCCTTGAGAAATTTGGAGAAATAGAAGGTAAGGTTGAGTGGAACTACTATCTGTAGATTTCATCATTTTGTCAATTTCCAGTTAGCTTCCCACTATGTGTATATCCAGGCATGTAGACACCCCCAAAAATAGTGGCTACCAACACAATCTATTCTCACAACCAATGATCTCGAAACCATTGTCTAGGATTGGCCAGAAGATTGGTAACATGATGGATCACCACTTCATGGGGAGAATAATACCCAATAGGAAAATGTGAAAATACCCAGCCAAGATCGGCCTGATCAGCACCAGCCTAAGTTGCCACTGCAAAACCAACAAGAAAAGACATAGAATGCATAAGTTCCACTAGTTCATCGCGGAAGAAGAGAAAGGATAAAAAAGAAGCCAATGCTTATGCATGGATGAGTACGAAATCACAGCCCTAGAAGATGCATCATAAAAATCTACGTAAGCGCAACTTGATGATTTTGGCCAGTAGAAGAACTAGTGCACTGCTACCATTACAGATATGTTGAATGACCTTGGAAAAAACATTTGAAGCACTCAAACTCGCAGTAGAGCATACACCATAGGTAACACCATTGGTGGATGCACCTGACACATCGAAAGTGCAAGAAACCCTAATCCCCAGACAAGACCACCCCAATAAGGTACAATTAGGCAACAAAGTGTTGGAATTTAGATCCCCATACCCTAGTGAGGTACACAATAATAGTACCTCGATTTTCTTAGAGTTCTCAAAGATACAATTGAAACATGTGTATGGTTTACAAAGAGAAATGGTTATAGAGATTATGCTCCAAGGAAGCACTATTGAAAATAAGGTGAAGCACTCAGTAAAGAATCTCAACAAACACAAGGAAAAAATGCAGAATACCACCCAAGAAGCAAGGAAAGAAGAAGAAAGTAAGCAAGAGCTCACCCAAGTTATTAATATTGTTTTTTTAAATGTGGCTGATGAGGAAATATCACATGATATAACATAAAGAGATTAGGTCCTTAGACTGGGAAATATAGATGCTAAACTTAAAAAGAAAGTAACAAAATTATAAGTGCAACACATTCCCAACACATCTCAAGAAGTGCTGGAGAGCCGACGTGACGCAACCACTCATGATTCCAAAAGGATACAGGAAGTAGATAACATATGTGTGTGGGATTTCAAGCAAGTCTCCCAGACTTAGGAGACTTTTCTAGATGATGTGAAGTCATAGAAGATTGCCAGTGACCTCACCGCAGTGGAAGCAACTATCATGCAGATGCACAATGAGATAAATCAACTTCCCTTAGAGCAGAAAAAGGTTAAAACAACATAAATGCGTGGCCTACAACAAAAAACCACTATGATGTGTGCGCAATAGAAACACTGCGAGGAAAATATAGAGGAGTTACAAGAAGAAGAAGAAGAAAGGGTCACAAGGATAATTCATCCTATTCACCAGAAGGTGCATGAGGTAGTGGCCTTAGTGGAAAGTAACTTGCCAAAACACATTAGTTTCGACCTGGTGGAGCACATGCAGAAAGCTGGAGAAGAAGTTTGCAGAGAAAAATAGAAGCTGATGAAAATAGATGAGGATTTTTATTACAAAATTCAGGCCAATCAGTTTTTGGAGAAATAGGTTGCGTGGCTTGGGATGAGCCACAGGTGAGTGTTGTGGGCTTGTTGAACCCGGGACAGAAGGGATGAATTCATATAGAATTATTCCAAAGTAAGGAGAAATGTGTAGAAGGAAAAAGAATAAGGAATTGTGACATAGGAAACGACATCAAAGGAGAAGGGATGGATGCTGTGACAAAAGAGGGAATAAAAGGATAAAGGAAAAGAGAATGCGCGGGTTGAGGAAGCTGCACTAGCTTTGTAAGCTACGAGAGAAATACAAAGTGAGAGACGTGATGACATGGTAGAATATTCATAGAAGCATGCATGCAAATAAGGTAACGGAAAGCAAGTGATAGTAAGGAATGATGCTGAGAAGCAACAACCCTTAGTGATCGTGGGTATGATCTCGGCTGGAGCAGGAGGAAACCACACGCGTAAAGAAATTTTTGTAACTCAGGATGATAGCACCTTTTTGGTAATATATTTCTAGAATAGGAAAGATAACCTGTGGGTAGAAGATAGTAAGTCAATTGGGATAATGACTGAAGCGGAGTCTATTAGATTCTTTATCGAGTCATTATTGAGTTTGTAACAAGAATGTATGGGAATATATCGAGTCTATAATAAGACTATAAAAGAAGAAACCCAAGGTGTACATGGGTTATCTAGTTAATCAGTTAGCTTATTAGCTAGTTCTTGTTTTGGACGATTTTGAGCTTATTAGAGGATACAAATTTTTTGAGTAAGTGACTCTGGATCGTTGAGTGCATCACAATAGTGGATCTACAGCTAAGTGCACTGACAGATAGAGAAGGTCGAGTCAATCCAAGCTGTGTGTAGATCACTGAGTAGGAGTAGAGTAGAGTAATAAATATAGAGAAGAACAAAGAGCATGAGAGGGAGGAGAAGTCTGTAGAGATAGAAGAGAATATCTTGAACAGAGTCTGTATCTTTATGTACAAACAAAAGATGCATCTATTTCCTCATGCCAATGCTAGATGAAGAGCACCTTGTGGTTTTTTCCTGGATGGGTTTCCACATTACATGTTGTGTATCTGAGTGAATGTTGAGTAGCTTAGACAAGTTCATATTTACTATGTTAAATGATTTATTGGTTATTGTGCTTTAAGGAGATAACTGTATGAATGCTGTATTTTAAGTAATGAATATTTTTGTGATGTATGTTCACTGTGAATTTTCATAATATTTCATAAATCAGGGTGAGTAATGCTTTAGTGTTGATATATAAAGTGAAAACCACCAAACCACCTTCCCGGTCTTCATTTTAAACCTTGGCGATAGGCTAAGGACTTAAACGCCCTCCCACACAAACTACAGAAACATGGTTCTGGTAGTTACCCATAAGAATTTATATTTCTTAGGTGAGATGACATTTGTGTCAAAGGTGCTTTCGGTTGGGCTATGCTCCATCATCCTGATATCTTGGGATTTATTGTGCTGACCAAAGAGAGGGGTTGAACCTAGGTCGCAGGGGAAAAACGCCAACATGAACTGTTTCCTACTATAAACTTCCTTTTTGCTTGAAAAGTGCTGGAGCTAATTTTCAATGAGTCATGTCCTATGCCTTCAATGATATCATGCATATAGTGTAACCCTACCTAGATGACCTACCCTCCCATTCACAATGAGATGATGATCATTTAAGGAATCTTAGGGGCATTTTCCTTATATTTTTTCATTATCATATTTGTCTCAATCCACATAAATGCACTTGTTTTGTAGAAACTAGACATCTACTTGGAATTCTTGTTTCTAGGGATGGTAGACATTTCAATCCTTTGAAAATTTCTTCTATTTTGGGCTTACTGAACTTTAAATTTTTCAAGGAAAGAAAAACATTTTGTGTCATTTTGTGTGCAATTTTGCAGAAAAGACGCATGGATATATGCATTTGTTGAAAAAGAACACTCCATTTATTTGGGATGCTCTAGCTCAACAATATTTTGATAGTTTAAAATACGCATTCACACATGCACCTATGTTGCACTACTCCAATTGCTTGAAATACTTTTTGTTATATCTCACCGCCTCCACTAATACCATGGGTATGGTGTTACTACATGAAGATAGAAATGGTTAGGAGCATGTGCTTTATTATCTCAATAAGAGTCTATTGGAATCTCAAACTCAATAATCACATGTCGAGAAGTTGGATTTGGATACGGTAATCACCGTGCAACATTTTCATCACTACGCCCTACTTTGCACTACTACTATTCTCGTGGACCAAAACCCCATGTATTACATCGTGAACCTTCAGGTGCTAGGGGAAAACTAATCTCACTGGATCGTTATCCTGTAAGAGTTTGACCTTGATTTCACCAAAAATAATTCTAAGAAGTCATTAGTTTTTGTGGAGCTAATGTGTGATCTTCCCCATGCTACAATGGAAGTTGAGCCCAATGACTCATTCCTCGATGCATTTTTGTTCCTCATTTGCACGACTGAACTGTGGTATGGATATCTAATTATATATCTCCAGACTTAATGATTTCATCCTGATCTATCTCGTGATAATCATCATCACATTTGACACCACGCGAAATAGTATCTAATCATCAATGATACCTTATATGGGCATGGTATTGATTCTATGGTACTGATCACTAATCTCATTTCTGTAAGGAAATGATGATTGGGATGACCTCTAAGTTGATGTTTTTGTCATGGAAACCCAACTCCCTACTATCCACAAGCTAATGCCCAAGTTAAAGCGATTAACAAAGTTCTAAAAACAATGCTTTGCATGATGGTAGAGGAGCATAAATTGAATTGGAAATTAACTCTGTTCTCAACACTATAGGCCTAGAAAAACTCTATAAAAACAACAACCAGTTTCACACCTTTTTAATTAGTCTATGGGTTGGAAGTTTTTTTACCTATTGAATGTGAAATAATGTCATTGAAACTAGTTGTTGAGCTTTTGTCTAATACCTCGGTTGAGGAAGAATGCTTCGTTTATCTCAGAAACCTTGAAGAAACATGACGAGTTTCTTCTTTGGCTAACGAGTCGCATAAAAAACATATCAAGGCTCAATATAATAATTCATCTTAACCTCATGTATTTAACAAAGGAGATCTTGTTTTTACATATGACCAGAAACATGAAAAATTAGGAAAAGGGAAGCTTGAATCAATGTGATACGATCCCTATGTCGTAAGTAAAGTTTTAGAGAAAGGGGGCTATGAACTAGTGGATTATGATGGAATACCTTTCTGGAAGCCTCACAATGGGATTTACATAAAAATGTACTATACTTAAGATATTTTGCACCACTACCTTATACATTTGTGTATATTTGAATTTTGGTGTCGTTTGATTATTTTGGTATGTTTTTGGAATCTTGTCCGTCACTACTTATTTCATGTTATCTTTTCACTCTACATATCACTCATTACTATGGTTTTGAAAATGGTGCAAACCACCATACCATGAATCTTGCTTCAATAACCTAGGTACTATATTCCCAAGAGCACGACTTAGTTAGTTCACGGGGATTTTCCCTAGGCCCTGCTACCAAACATATCACTGAATATCATGCAGTGATAGGGTTGTTGAATGGATATTCCTCTCGTGATGTTGATCACATGGTTTTATGTTTGGAATCTCATTTAGTGGTCTCCCAGTTGAACCACATTTATGCCATCCACAACCTTGCACTCCATCTCTTTCAAAGTGTACGCCTCCTTGAACGATCGTTTGAGTCTATTAGCTATCAACATGTTCCAATATCTTATAAGTCAATTGCCGACTCACTTGCTAATTACATGATATATTAGCATATTTCCCATTCTTGAAATTTTTATTTTGTGAAAATAACATGAGAAATTGTAAATAAATAGTGTAAAATATAAGATCCATGTAAATGGAATTCCATTACAAAATTTCCATAGGTCGCAAAAAGAAGTCTATATATATATAAAGTTTTTGGTACAAAAATGTGGTCCCTATACCTAATATGAAGCATGCTAGATTTCAATACAATATAATAACAAAAAAGTGAAGCTCATGGATTTCAGTGTACATCTTCTACTAAACCCTAGTTATGCTCATGGTAGCACATGATCTCACATACCACTCTACATAGCAAGAAACCAAAATGTCCCAACACACTAGTCATGTGCCACTAATACATCCTCAGTAGGTCATCTACTAATATGTCAAGGATGTCTAATGTGAGCCTCTGGAGGTTCTCATCAACCTCTTGGATCTCCTCATTGACCTCCTGGAATATGAATATACCCCCTGATCTCATGTTAATAGGTGAATACCATCATGTCCTTGCCATCCCAACATATGCATAGTAGGAAAACCCGTCTCAGTACCAGGCATAAAAAATATAAAATCATAAAAAACATGAAAACATGTATTTCAACGTCTTTCTTACCGAGATCACCCCACTGCTCATCCTCGCGAAGAGATAAGTATGGATAACCATGGAAATATGTGCCTCCATAGACTTAGTCGTTAATCATTAGAAGCTGCTCATCCAACCAACAGAAGAATCATTTCCCATACTTGAATCTAGGTCCCCTTCCACCATGATAGGCCATTACCTGAACCCACTGTAGCATACATGGATCTTGTGCCCTGAGTTTGTTTAAGGAAACTTGAGGCCTCAATAGTGGGACTTTCTCTTAAAATAAGGATACTAGAATAATCCCATATCCAAATTTCTTCAACTCACCCCGACGACATTTGGTAAGTTTCTCTTTGAATACCACCCCCAAGTCTTCTTCCCAGTTAAACACAATAGGTTCCATTGGTTCTAGGGAATACAAAATATGGGCTCTAGAATCTTGGTGTGACCCATGAATCCCTGATACTCACTACATGGTAAAGAGGATCATCCTCAAAGGTAGATCCATCACATCTTTGATAGGGATTTTCTTCCTGCTCATTTGAGTTCCTAGTAAACAGTATTGATTAATAAGTCCTTGGAAAGTTATATACCTGCATTGTGGACCAGCCAATGAGATGGGTGGTCCCCTCCTAAAAAGACTTGTAACAAAGTAAATATCTTCTACCTCCATTGTGAGTATGTGATCCCCTACCTCGAAGTACTTCTACTCAAGATTTCACATCTTGCTTACGTACTCTAGTAGTCTAATTTGCGCCACCATGCTGGGAACCTAGAAAATATTTAGGATTACACACTTCTGAAGTGCACTAATTTTTCCAAGGTCATTTTCCCCACTAATATCATCCAACTCATGTTCTCCTTTGTTCCACAGCCATTTTTTCCCTTTCACCCTACCAAACATTCAAATAGAGGTATTAAAAATAATTTATAATAAGTTCCAAACCATTAGAATTCGTTGTTTGGCCCCATTTTTAGGTTTTTTAGGACAAACTTATCCACCACACCTTGTCTTTCTAGAAAGAGGGGTGGCAACCCATTTCCCTTTGAATAAATGTGTTGTGTCACGCAACACTACCTTTCCCGCAAGAGGAAAGTGCGTTTCTAGAGGAGCACATTTTCCCCTTAGAAAATGACCCTAAAAACTCAAAAAATGGCCCTAAAACAAAAAATGGAACCATGATATTGAAGGGTAAGAGGATAAGAATTACTTGGTCCAAACGATTTGCTGAATGATCACTCAAAGCTCTCACAAATTGCACTCGAAATTTGGTCTCCAAAAGGGTTTCTTCTCACCAAGTATGGGTAAAAATGCAAATGGTAAATATTTTCAACTATTTACCACTTTATTTACCTTTTTTACTTTTTATTTAAATAAATTTATTATTTTTACCCACAATATGGTCCTATTTTTCCTAGTTTTTGATAAAATTGGTGTCTAATAATCTTTTTGAGCATTGCAGGACATGTAGAAGTAATGTTTATGGATATTGACAATTTTTCTTTTCACCTTTTTTGTTCTCGGTCAAATCGAAAAATATTTCGAGTTCATTTTTAAAAATTCAGCTGTGCTCGTTAAACCCTAGAACTAAGTTTTTAATTTTACTTTTATTCCTTTTTTGGGCTATGTAGCAGGGATTTATCCTTGCTACAGGGGCAGGAATGACTCCCTTCTATCTATAGGATAGAAGGGTAGGTTCCTTCTTAGAAAAAGATTGAAAGGAAAAATGGAATGTAAAGAACAAAAATAAAAGCAAAGATGGAGAACCCCTCTGCAAACAAAGGTTAGGGTTCCGCTTCCAATGACCTGCAAACAATCATTAAGCTACAGTAAACCGAAATACCTGCAAAACAAGTTAGGAAATAAACCTACAAATGAAATCATGGGTTATAAAACAAAGAAACTACTAAGCAAATAAAAAAAACAAGAAAACACAGTTATACCTTCTCTTTGGGTGGAAATGGGCCACCATGCCCTAGCTTGTGGAAGCACCTCTCTTGGATGGGGGAGATATGGATCAATGAAGATGGAGGAGAGGGAATGTGGGTGGCTTGAGAGAGAAAGGGTCTCAAGGCATCCACAGGCAGCATAATAGTATGCAAGGGAGAAGTGTTTTGAGAGTGACCCCCACCCTCCTTTGATAGCTTTTTTGGGGTTTTAGGGTTTCAAGTCCTTGGTCTGGGATTTAGCCCCTTTTTTGGGATTTTAGCCCCTTTCACCCTAATTTTATGTCCTTTTAGGGTTTTAGCCCCTTTTGGGGGGATTTAGTGCCTAGAAGAGTATTTTAAGCTCCTTTTTGGGGTTTTTAAGCCCTTTTCTTCATCCTTAAGCATTTTTTAGGGTGTGGGGGTCTAATGGAGGGTCATGGAGTGGTGTCCTTGGGTGGTGTAGGTCATAGAGAGATTAGTGAGGGATTTTTTGGGTTAACAGATTGCCCCTTGATGTGTGAGGGTAGGAACTCATCGTATGGCCAATGGACATCATAGGATTTGCTACGGTGAGGTGGTGCTTCCGAGGCTGGGGCATGGTGGCTTTTGGTTTTTGTATTAATATGGTTCCCATCAATGGGTGAGATACAAATAATGTGTGACATGTATATGGATGAGGCAGGCATCCCCATGCTCGTGACAATGTTGAAAGAATAATTTGATCTATGCTATAAAATACGAGAGCCGATCATATACAACTGATGGTACAATAATGGTTGCCTCAATGTGAGGTTGAATACAATACTGATCTGGTACAATGGACCCATGGGATTCTCATGGAATTCTATATCTTCATGACTGACAGTCTGCTGGATTTGGAATGGTAAATAGCTGTATGGACTCACCGATTGAGAGTCAGAGTCTTTGTGGTACAAGTATGCTGCATTAATCATAAATCTATATAGAAGCACTGTTGGGGCTTCTGAACACTATCTCCAATGCAACCCAAAAAACACAAGGGACATAACCTGTTTAGGTCCCTCGAATAGAATCATCAATGTGCTAGAGTTAGGTGACATTCGGGGTCTTCGACCAGGTACTGTTCCGACCAAACCCTGTACAAATCTCAATGGTGCGATGATGTAGTTGGAGTCGAGCACATGAGAAACAACAATCCTGAGAGGCACTAAGGACTCCTATCAAGTGGTCCAGGGAACTCATCAATGAGGTTAATGGAACCGGGATACAGGGCCCTCTGGGTCTATCCTTTGGAATATATGTGTTGTCATCAACAGAGGGAGACCTTCCCCTAGTCAAGGAAATGATGTTTCCTTGACCAGGAGCACGAGGGAGATAACCGAAATGTGTGAGACAATCTGCAGAACGACCCACTGAATGGGGGGGGGGGGAGGGAAAGAATTGAACAGGGGTAGGGGGAGTGTGGTAGACTCAAAATTCCTTTGTTCAAAGTATGATGGCAGGGCAGACCAGGTAGAAAATGAAACTGACTCATGGGAATGGGATCATAGCTGTAATATCGGGAATGACACTGCAGATGGGAAATACTTGGAGGAGGTGGACACTTTTGATATTGATGGGATCCGAGGAAGACACATTGCAGATTACTCTGAACAAAGGCGACCCAAAGGGGGAATGCTGCCAAACTGTGGGGTGGTGTCTAGGGACACCATTATGGTACGATCTCATGGATTTTTTGCGAGCCCGAGAAGGTAAATGCTCGATGGTGCTTTCAATTTTAGAAAGTCTAAAAGTACGAAGAAGACTCCAATGGGGGCTCTTTTTCTTTGGTAGTCTCTTGTGCCCGAAAAAGGATAAAATTATACATAGGAGAGCTTTCCCATCCTGGAGGGGATGAGATACTTCTTTACCATTGGTAGTCCAATCAGGTTGGAAAAGGTTAAACCTATACTGACTGGAGGGTCATTCAGATACTTTTATGAGCATGAATGAAACCAAGGTTTATCGGCAATCTTTTCTTGATGAGAAGGATGGAAAAGAGCTTAACGACAACCCATGGTGAGATTTTTCATAAAGTGCGGATGCTTTTCCTGAGAAAGCATAAAAGTATGCAAAGGGGAACGGTCTTGGCTTGAATACGGCAAGGTGGTCCTTTTCAATTAATGGTCTACATGGTCCATAAGAGGTAAATGAGATGATGTAGATTCCCTTTCCTATACTTTAGCGAATAGGAAAGGAAGCAGCTGCGCTCGGCTATATTTTCATTGTTTTAAGGAGTCAAAAAAGAGCATAAACGAAACTCCCGTGTGGTCAACCGATTGTAGTGGCATAGGAGGTACCCCATGTCGGGATGGTGGACAAAGGTCGAAAGGTCATCCACGCAGTATGGAAAGAGCTAAAGGCTCTCAAACATACCAATACATGGGTGGGATAGATTGCGGCAAAGGCTCGTGAGTCGGTGTGGCAGAGGCATGCAAACCAAGGTGGCTCTCGGGTAGAGGTCGGGAGAGCATGTGTGTGTGTTGCGGTGGAAGGACTTGGCTACATGCGATGTGAGTGCAAGTCCAGGGGTAGTTATATGCCAAATACGTACAAGAAAAGTAAATCGTTTTGTGGACAATGGTCCAGAAGACCGCGTAAGGTGCGGTGGATGGGGAAGACAACTATGTGCTAAAATACAAAGTAAAAGTAAAAAATTGCATTCCTTAACGGGAAGTCGCCCGAAAAATCGCATGAGTAGTGATCGGGAAGTGTGATACAAGTACAAGTTTGTAGACACTCGCATCATCATGTCATGGCTCGTAAATCGAGGTGACTTATGGGAAATGGTCCCAAAATTAATTTGTTAAAGATGAGACGATGGTCTCATCAGGAGATAGAAGTTTGAGTCCGGGGATGTGAGAGGTGTATCGAACTGATTCTGGTGAATTTGAAGTAGTAGCTAATGGTGCTGCCCCTGACTTGTGCTAAAAAACGTTGAAAGATAAGAAAGGGAAAAAACCATGCTATAAGGGACTCATAGTGGTTATATCAGGCATAGACTCTCTTGAGGTGGATCCCGTTGCTTAACTTATTCAAGAGTTGACCTTCTGAGTCAGTGAAGAGGTATGCCCCCTTGCTAAGATGAAGGTCATTGGCAAGGCAGGGTGACAAAATCTAGTCTTTTATGGGAAGAACCGATTCCGCACTATGGTTTAAAGGGAATGGGGTAAAACCAAAGGAAGTCTTACATATATCTCCGTCATCATGTAAGTGGTGCCGGGATAGATCAGGTGGATATTCCACAGCCGACGATACAGAAGGGAAACTGGTGCTAGAGGTCATGTAAATGGTATTGGTTATGGTTTTTGTGGCCTTACCCCGAGTCTCTATTGGAGGAAGAGCGGCAGGCCTGGAGACAGGAGGAGTCTTTGATGGACCTGGAGGTAGGTGCAACATCATCTCAATTGGATGGACATGAGTCAACACATCCTGGGGCCTTAGAGGTAGGGTAGGTGGTTCAAGGTACTACATAGGACCTCCCAGTGTGAAATCCTATAGATTGCGTCTTTCCAAGACAGAATTAATCACGATACCGAATGGTAGGAAAACGAAAACGAAAAGGAAAAGAAAAAGGAAAAGGATCATGTTGATAGGGAATGAACCCCACTGTTTCCCTGGTAACTGAGGTTGAGGTTGCAACTAAGGTTGTGGTGGTGGCTAGGGAAACAACAGAAGAGAGAGGTCTGATGGACCATCGATGATGGTGGAGACAAGAGGTTCTGTAGAACTGAACATCATGTAAATGGACATGGTATCTGAAGAAGGAGGTGGGGGATGGAATTCTTCTATCAGAGTGATCTCAGATTCAAGGGAATGCTGTCGAAGGTTGGCTAGATCCATTCGATACTTGGAAAAGTCTTGGAAATGGTGAGAATAATGTCCATATATACCACAGAGAGTGCAAGCATGGTTTGTTCTCAGTGACTTGTTTCTAACTATTGGGGCGGTTGGAAGTTCAACCACGGGGAGGTTTTCGGTTGTGTCTATGGCATCCAAATGCACACGGATCATGGGGATTTCAGGGAAATTCTGAGTTGGATGTCCCTATTGCTTGCAAACAGCACAAGGTGAGACTTGTTGTGGTTTGGCAGTGACTTTGGAATTCTTTCCCCTTGCCCTTTTTAGGTGGGGCGGTGCGGGTGCGAGTGTGATGGTTGGCTTTTGCGAGTCGGGTGGAGGGTGAGACTCCAACGTGATGGGTTGCACTGGGGTTAAAACAACCTGGGGCATTGGTGGTTGAGCTGGCGGATCGAGATACCATACCAAAATTCCCAATGTGAAGTTAGGTAAGCTTAAGGTGGCCATTACCGGATTACTCATGACCCCAGGTGGGGGAAAGAGGAAGGGAATCGTGTGGAATAGCAATGAGCCCAGATAACTCCCTGATGGTTGCAGGAGGGGATGCGGTTGTGGTTGTGGCTGTGTGAAACGCTGCTGTTGTGGATGATGTTGCAGCTATGGACGGTGTTGGGGTTGGGGTTGGGGCTGCGGCTATGCTTGTTGTTTGGGTGTAGCAGTGCTAGATGAGACCATGCACAAGTCCGCAGTTTCATTTTATGTCAGTGGTGGTGACATTGACGGGAAAGGAGCCATCATGGTGGTATCGGCAAACAACCCCGAACCCACATTCAACAATGGAGCAGCTGGTGTGTTTTCAACCATAGTGTTGATTACAGGGACGACATTAGCGTGTGTAGGCATCCCTTGTGGCTCAATAGTGGTGATGGTTGGGATAACATTGGCGGGTGCCGTTAACCCTTGTGGATCATGATAAGTGAGCTGATCAACCGTCATAATCTTCCCTTCGTGGGGGAACATCATGAGACTGAAGACAGTTGATGCGACAGCTCACATGGTGTACATATAACTTCTCCTAAGGAGAAGGTTATAGTCCAGTTGAGTGTTGATGACTTCTATGTTGATCAGCATTGTCTTCCCGGCTAATGTGATGGGGACAAGGGGGAGGATTCCTTGGGCTTTAGTGGGATGTCCATCATAAGCCCACAGAGTTGTGGAGGACGGTTACAGAATTGGTGATCCAAGTTTTTTCTAGACCAAGGTAGACATAACGCATGTGAATGCCCCCTCATCCCCTATGCACCAGTGCACAACCAAATTCCGAATGGACACTGGGATTTGAAAGGGGATGGTCAATAGCATGTGTGGTTCTCCATTCTCCATGTCGAATGTGATCAAATTGGATTCGGAGGGGTCTACTGCCCCAAGGGTGGCTAGTAAGACTTTCCACCATGTTGGGCATGTTTTAAGTACCTCAAGAGAGGACATGGGGGTTGGCGTTTGGGCCAACTCATCCACAATGCTATAGCTGACTATAGGTCTAGCCGTGGTGTTATTGGCCATTCGGCGTATGGGGGCACAGGGGAAAGGGGGTAATTGAAGAGGTGCATTGACCGATTTGGACATAGATGCCACTGATGTTTCAGCAGGTTCGGTGGTGGTACCGTACTAATTCCGTCTAGTTTGTAAGTTGACCTCTTTAGTCATCATGTCTAGCAAGTGGTGAACACCTGTTTTGGCCATGGGAGGTGCCCCCAGAGCATTGGGATTGGGTTGGGGAGGGGGTGCAGTTGCCACCAACCCTTGGACCGATAGTGGGTTTTGAAGCACCATAGGAGGAGGTCCTTGTGGTGCCCGGTTGGGTTGGGATTCATTTGTAGCATTGGTGGCCTATTGAACCTCGTTCTAAATGGCCTGCTTAGCTTGAACCATGAGGGGACACTCGAATGTGTAGTGCCCATAAACATCACAGAGTGTGCATGGTTGGTTTGTGCACAATGGGGCATTGCGTCTTGGTGCATTTTGTTGTGGGGGGTTTTGGGCTAGCCAATTTTCCGTGACATTGTTGGGAGGATTTGGTTGTTGACCACCTCCCTGTGTTTGGTTGTTTCCTTGGTTCTAGGGCCGATTATTTATAGCTTTCCCTTGTTGGTTGTTAGGGGTAGGCTGGCTAGGACAGTTTCGTTGTGCGAACACTTGTCCCAATGAAGCGGGTGGAGCGAGGGTGGGAGCTTGAACTGGTTGCACTGGTGGTGCATAGTAAATTTGTGGGGGTGGTGGTGCCACAAATGTGGGAATTTTCCCCACATACTGCTGTACTGGCCAAGTCATGGCCTAAGCTTGTTGCAGTGGCGTAGGTTGTGTGTAGGAAGTTGTTGCTCCGAACTGGGACATCATTCTAGCGTAGTTTGTAGCTTGGTTTTGGTAAGCAACATTAGTAGTGTTGCTTGGTTGTGATAGAACTACAGGTGGTGTCGGTTGGTGATGTGGCTATTGGGAGACCAATCCTATGATGCCATCTGTAGCATGGGATGCCGCCGGTGCATCGCGGTAGGAGGTTCCTAGTTGGGGAGCGTCTGGGATGACGATGTACATGTATCCAGACTAAGCATAGATGAGGTCAAACTATTGAGCTTTCAGTATGGCCTCTTCTTTGGATTGAGGATGTTTGGATGTGATGTCCTTTGCTATGGGTGGGAGCAAGGTCTTACGGAACCAATCAAAGAAGATCCTGTCGTCAAGTTGGATTTTGCATAGGCTACGGCGTCGCTGCCACTCATGGATATGGTCGGTTATGTGAGTGGCAGTGTTCTGATAGAAGGATAGCAAGATCTCCATCCCCTCATCATATCTAACGGGGAGTTGGAAATAGTGTAGGAACATGAAGGCTAGGGAGTTGAAGTCAGAGTACTTGGCTTGTGGTAACTCAATGTACCATTTGGCTGCAACACCTGTGAGGGTGTGTTGGAATAGCCTCAGTTTGATGGAATCATCTACGATGCTATTTGATGAGAACCATAGATGGAATGTCATTATGTGGTTTTGGGGACATTCCCCTACTTTGCCTTCAAAATTGGGAATGTCTGATGGTAGCTTGGTTTGTATGGGTGGCCAGAAAGCTTGGTGGAGGATGGGGTCGTTTGTTAACCGTGCCAAATCAGACAAGTTCAGGAGAGACATGAAAGGTAGGTTTGAGCCCAAGTTGATGTGGGATGGGACTACAATGGTAGTGGGATTTGCAGGTGCATAATGCATCTACACAGCTGGGGGTACTTGCGGTGGCGCCACTGTGGATGGGCCAATGCCCCAAAGTGTTGTGGGGGGGATAGTATGGGTGGTGGGGACATTGCCTCCATGTATGATAGTAGGGGCAATGTCAGTGTAAGGTTCATTTCCCCTTGTGTGGCAGGAGGAGAAGTGTAGGTGGAGGGGCCACTGCCCCCATGTGCTGCAGACGGGCCATCTTGGCTGGTCACTATGGGTGGTGGAAGCTGACTGATGACAGTTTGCATGATTGTGCTTGGGCCACCTGTAGGTTTGTTGGTGACAAATTGTGGTGTGGACATGGGTCCACTTGCTATGGTTATGCCGTAAACTGGATCCGATTTGGCACCAACCATGGGGATTGATGGTGTAGTATGGAGGTCTAGTTCATACTAATATGGGTCTGAATCTGAATCAGAGGCTGTGTGGCCTTCTGATGGTGTGGAAGATTGCTGAGAATGGTTTTGACGGTGCCGATTGAGTGTTCCGAATTCTAGTGGTTCGCCTCTTAGGCGTGAGGAAGAGCGTGAGGGATCAATTGTGTTAAATGTTTATCAAACTAATGGGAATGATGTTTGGACCCTAGTTTCAGTGGCTTCCTATTGGCTGTAGGTGGTCACTCGGTCACCAAGACTGCCAGAAGACAAAGCTTGGATTTTTCCTCACAAGTGTTTCTACTCAATTGAAAGGGGTTGTTTCCCTTTTCGCTTGGAAATTCCTCTCAGCGGCCAGCTACTTTGGGGTTCCTGTGGTACTCCTCACAATGTGTTTTTGGGCAGAGCCCAAGTACTTCCCACAATTGAAGCAGTCAGGGACTTATGTCCTCAAAGACTGCAGATTTGTTTGTACTTAGTGTAAATTGATAAATATTAAGGCTCTCTCAGCATCATGAACTGAGTTAGGTTGATTACTTGGTATGGTGTATTTGTTTGTTTGTCTTTATGGTATTTGGTAGATGCAAATGGTTTATGACTTCATCATATTGTTGTGCATGCAATGAATAATCATAAATTTGTAAAAAAATAAAGTTCTTAACTCTGAATGTTTATGGCCTAACTAGATGACTACCTCACATTGATTTTCCTCTTCAACCAAGAGAAGGTGTTGGGCTCTCAACACAATGGGACTAATCCCATCTGTAGATTCACAGGTCACCTCCTGGATGCAAGGTTGGTCAATAGGGAGGATGCTTAGTGCCATGAGAAGCCCTCCTTCTCTACCCCCTCTACCTTCTAGGTCATCCGGTTTTAATGGTTCGGAACAATATTAGTGAAGGGACTAGATCTATATGAGCTTGACCTTTGTCATATCCCAGAATACCCCAGATGGTGATGAATGGGTAGAGGATGAAGGGTAAGCAATATAGTTAGTTTTAGGTTGATTTTAGTTAAGCTACATTCATTTGGTTAAGCCATTAAAATTTACTTGGAATTTACACATTGTTTGTAAAAGAAATTGCAGGAAATTGAAACAAAAAATGAAATTGACTTATAGTGCTGGACAAAGATGGCTAAGATGCATTGACAGTCCCTATAAAACTGAAATTTAAGCTCTGTTTGATAGGCCACACATTTCTGATCAAATCTGTTGAGGGGGCCGTAAGATTTTTTCAGAAATAGGCGAGGGGGTCGCACAGATTTCACAGACAGTCGCGGTCTATGTTTCTAAGTGAAGTCACACTTTTTAGGGAATTAAGTGCACCTTGGGTGTTCCTGTTAGGCCATTAAGTGTGCCCTCATCCCGTGTTCAGGCCCGATAAGTGCGACCTGCCCTAGATTTGGGGTTTTTTTTATTATCTAGAGTCAGATCCAGCCAACAGTAACTTGTACTATGGACAAACTAACTTGGATTTGCCTAGAAGAGGCTTTGAAAAGACTAATAACTGGAAATAAACAAGATATAAACTTAATTTGACATGAAATTTCAAAAACTAGGGAAAAAAAAAACTTGAAAATTAAAAAATCTGAACCAGGGATCCTATGGGATCGACCTGGTATGGTCGCCAGTTCTGTAGTAGGGATTTCTCCTTTCTACAGGGGTAGGAATGGCTCCCTTATATCTATAAGATATAACGGTAGGTTATTTCTCGGAAAAAGACTGAAAGGAAAAACATAACGTAAAGAACAGAAATAAAATCAAAGATGGAGAACCCATCTGTAAACAAAGGTTAGGGTTCTGCTTCCACTGACCTGCAAACAATCATTAAGCTACAGTAAATCAAAATACCTACAAATGAAATCATGTGTTAGAAAACAAAGAAACTACTAAGAAAATAAACAAAACAAGAAAACATAGTTATACCTTCTCTTTGGGTGGAAATGGGCCACCATGCCCTAGCTTGTGGAAGCACCTCTCTTGGATGGGGTAGCTATGGCTCAATGAAGATGTAGGAGAGGGAGTGTGGGTGGCTTGAGAGACAAAGAGTCTCAAGGCATCCATAGGAAACATAACAGTATGCAAGGGAGAAGTGTTTTGCGAGTGACCCCTCACCCTCCTTTTATAGCTTTTTTGGTGTTTTAGGGTTTTAAGCCCTTGGTCTGGGATTTAGCCCCTTTTTTGGTATTTTATCCCCTTTCACCCTAGTTTTATCTCCTTTTAGGGGTTTAGCCCCTTTTTGGGGGATTTAGCTCCTTGGAGAGTATTTTAGGCTCCTTTTTGGGGTTTTTAAGCCCTTTTCTTCATCCTTAAGAATTTTTTAGGTTGTGGGGGTCTAATGGAGGGTCATGGAGTGGTGTCCTTGGGTGGTGTAGGTCATAGAGAGATTAGTGAGGCATTTTTTGGGTTAACAGGCTCGTTAAAACTATTTATGGAAAAGAAACCCCAATGGATTCCTCTTTAAGATCTTTTATGAATTTAGAAATATGAAAAGATCACCGATTGAACTTGTCACTTTCACGCTCATTAAAGTACTTGAAAGGTCATTTTTCAAATGACAGTTTACCCCTTTTTTCAGTTTGGATTGACTATTTACGAAAAAGGTATACTCTATTAGTTGTCTAGAAGAGTTATGCAGGGTATTATTTTATAATTTTTCAAGCCTTAGAGACTAAATTTTACGAAAAATGACCTTTTCATAGTCTTCTTTAAGTACCATTTAGACTCTCTAAACATGAACGATGTCGAGTTTCCTTTCATTTGACTCATTAAAATAAAAACTAAAAGACCCTCTTTGGGAATGAACCCCTCCTTTCTCAGGTTCAGAAAACATATGAGAATGGACTTATCCAATTATAAGCTACAACGAGAGTTTGTTACCCTCTTTTAACTCGTTAAAAAATTAAAGAGGCACTCATTGATCATGATGGGGCAATTAAGGGAACAAAACTATGTTTCATTTGTAATGATGGAAACTTTCTAGTCACCTTCGAACATGGCACCTGTCTGCATTTCATTCAAACAATTGGGTATTCATATTGTCTCTAAGTCGATCCACCTTCATGAGTCATGTTACTCATTTGAGTCTTTTGAAATAATGCATCGTCTAGTGTCACATAACGTCCTTATATTTGCCTCATCAAGTCAATGCTTCCAATTTGGTCGTGACGCCCAATTTTCAAAGAAAAGTTGTATATTGAGAGTTACCCACTACAGTCAAACCTACATCTATTTTATGTCACTTAACTTTGAGTTAGTTGTATTATTACTTCATACTCAAATTCTAGAAATGTGTTATGAGTTTCATGTCATTGATGTGGTATTTATCATGGCCCTCCTTCAACGAGACTATTCCTGTCGACTTCAACACATTTTCCAGGAATTAGTCTTAGAAACAAGTCAGTACCTTGATATTTTCATAGCTCAATGAGACATTTCCTTGCTTTCGACAACAGTATTTCATCATTGTCCTTTGATCGAAATATTTAGTCAATTTTTCGATATCATTCCATATATTCACATTCAGAGGAATGTATTGAGGTACCTTGGGAATCATTAACATTAATGGTGATATCCCTCACACTTGTTAACGATTCTCATCATTGACGGGTAATCAAGTAGTTGATACCATGTTCAACTTGAATACATTTATTCACATGGATAGAATCGTACTTTTTTGTGAAAGAGACAAACACCCTATGTGTCTGTTGAGCATTCATTGCTTTCCATAGGTTGCAATGGAGTAATTTGTATGATTCATTGCATGGATCCACATTTGTATGTTCATGGTTGAGCTCAGATTTGTGTCTATATGACATAGATATACATTATATGTCTGGTAGCTATGTCCAAATTTGAGTCTTGTTCAAATGGATCTACGTTGTATTGTAGTAGCCATGACTATTTATATCTCACATGGATCTAAATTGTATTGGTCAACAACCATGTTGTGAGTCATTTCGATATGTATCAAAGTGTAAATGTACTATAAAATCACTTTGGTTGTTGACGAGTTATAAACTTTGGACCTTTTCCCCGAAGTGATTACCTATTTCTACAAAGCATTTTTCCTATCCTTTCCCTGTAGCCTCACTCTTTGGGGGGAATTATATTACACCTAATTCTCTTCACCATCATGTTATGAGATATGTATCTCATTATTTTCCTAAATTCCTTAAAGACTGAAGTTAAAAATGAGTTAGAAAGATTAATTCCTTACTATGAGCCACCATCTCACTTTTCCCCTTGTGAAACCAGTGGTACCCATATCAACAATGCCCTTTGAACATTTGCAAGGAGCAGTGCCACCACATGCTTCCTATTTCAAAAAGGTGGTACTCCTCTAGCATTTCCTTTCTTCATCATAAAAAGTCCAGTGCTTGAATTATGGAGGTAAAAAGGAGATTTTTCAAGAGGCTTCTCGAATATGGCCTTTGTGGAGCCTCATCCCTAAGAAATAGGATAGGTGGAACTTGAGATCCCCTATCATAGGCATGATCCCTCCATCTCTTCCATGGAATCCTCAACCTACTATATCCTTTGAATCATTTAAATAGTGGCTCACCCCTCATGGGAAAAAGAAGGAAGATTGTGTGATAACATCTAAACTCTCTCCAGATTATCTCAGAGTTTCTAGGGTGATTAGGAGATAAGGTGAAGCTTGAGGAAATACCCCATTGAGAAGAGCTGCCAATACCAAGGTTTGGTTTTGATATCTCCTTTATTAATTTTTAATGTAAATATAGTTTCTTTCCCATAAACATTGTGTACGTTATTCTTATTCTTTGTCTATTGCTTATTTCATTGGTCATTTACATAGAATAGAAGATTATCTTATTACTCTCATTTTCTTTGTTTATTTTCTGCCTATTGTAGGATATCTACATAGCTCAATCACAACAAGGTTCATACCTTCACATCCTATTAAAAAGGTATGAGAGCAGTCCATTCAAGTAGTCCAGTTAGTTCTAGGAAAATATTCTTTATACTGCAGGTGTTTTTTTCTAGATTTGAGTTATTCAAGATAGGGAAACAACCTTTGTCCACATTGGCTGAGTATTTCCATTAACAGAGACATGAAATAATCAATGAATTCTAAAAGAGGGAGGAAGTTCCAATTTATAAGAAAAAACCCAATCTTCTAAAGAACCTTATATGGCCCATAGAAATCTGGATCCATATTATTACTCCCTTTGAGTTTCAAGGAGGATTGCTTGTAAGGATGTAGACGATGAAAAACCATATAATTGAATTGAAAAGTGTTGTAATACACCATTTGTTAAGCCCCACATGTATGTAATTTGTAATTTTTTATTATTGTGGCACAAGGTTCCAGAAAAAGGGTCTTTAAGGACCTAAAGACATTATTATTATTTTGTAAATAATTAACTAATGAAAACAATTAGCACATCAGGGACCACTAAAAGAGTATGGGAGGCCTAGATAAATGATATTATGGGGAGTGGGGACATTCCTACAACTTTAGAACTTTTTTGGTTGATCTTGGTCCATATTTATTCCTTGGTTTCTTTATTAGTTGATGATCACCCAGACATTGTACCACATACCCAACTTTTGATTATTTTAGCCTATGTTGATATTATTGAGCTTAATTCATGATTGAGTGGGACTCCTTGGTGTTTGGGTGGGTTCCACATGCTGATTGATACCATTAGGTGGTTTTTTAACTCCTTTGTGAAGGTTACACTTGCTTATGTAAATCCCATTTACACAAGTGTTCCCTCATTGTCTATTTTTAGCCTTAACACCTCAAAAGTTTTGTAAATAATAATGTAACTCCTTCTGTAAATACTTGTGTAAATCCTTGTGTAAATATTGTGTAAATCCTTGTGCAAATCCTTGTGTAAACCCCCCTTTTCTATTTTTGGAATATTTCTTGGCTTGTGTGATAACTTACCTCACTAATTTTTATTCCTCCTCATGGATAATGTGTCCACACATGAATTTGAGTTGGGTGGAGTATCTTGGAATCACTCTCCTTGGAATTCAAATTGCTTGGGTTGGATTAGAGTTAACCCTTGTGATTGATTTAACCCCCTTGGATTGGCTCAAGTTGGATTACCTAGGTTTATTTTTACCCCATTGAGTTATAATTGCCTTGTTTGGTCTATAAATCCAGGTTTGATATAATTGGTTTTGGGGATATTTGTTGTTGATGGTTCTTTTGGATGGTTGTTGATTATGGTTGTTCATACCTATGATGGAGAGATCTTGGTAATATTGTGATCTTGGGAAACTATAAATTCTACGGTATGTGAATGAAATTTGTTCTTGAATCACTGTGACATTTGTTGGACGAACTAAGCACACTGAGAGGGGGGGTGAACAATGTGCATAGATTTTGTTACTTTTTCAATGTTAACAATCATCAACATATCATTCAATATTATGCAGAGTACGTTATTATCATTATACATATAATAATATCATAATAACATAAGAAGCACAACAAAACAAAGTACACAAGTATTTTAGGTGGGAACCCAAGTCATGGGGGAAAACCATAGAAGCCTTATAATAATATTTTTCCAGCAACAATTGGAAGGAGGAAACAAACCCCTTATTACAATGAATTCAATTCTCCAAATACAAATGGACGGAGGCTACAACCCACTCATTTACCATCTACAACCTAAAGGAATCTCCAACTCCCTAGTTCTCTGACTACAACCGGAAGGAGGCTACTACCCACTTTCCTTGCTTCATCTTGCCACCCTAATATGAATATAGAAATTGTTGAACAAAAAATGCACTGTTCATGTGGACCTGCTAATCAACACCTATACTACACTACACATTCTCTACCACATTGCACAACCATTTCAACTACTAACCATTTCTCATCATCTGATCACTACCCATAAACTAATCACTATCCATTGTATCACACTACTCATCAACCTATACAATCAACTTGTCCAATCAAGTTGTACCATTCAATCTATTGATCATGCCTCAGTCAATCCGATTCTAACCAACTGGACACCAAATGCATTCGACCTGAGTCAAACCAACTAATCATACAACTCATGTAGTCTGAGTCAGACCAACTACACATAAGGAAACTTGTGCCAATCCTACTCAATTTAACCAATGTGTACCAATATTCCGGTGTACATGTGCCAAATAATTTATATACTTGCGTTAATATAATAAAGTTCTTTGACAATCAACCAACCCTTCTTACTTGTCCTATTTCATCAAGTAAGTGACACATTTGAGAAACCAAGAGACTTGACATACGTTCACACAAACTTTGTCAAATCACACTCAAATTAATGACACCAAAACCAACCTCAAACACAATCAAGGAATACTTGATAGATAAACATGATATGACTCAACCAACTAACCTCAAACAATAAGATAAAATAATTAAAAAACTATCTCAAACTCATTCAATCTCATAAACTCTTAGACACAAAATGATTTTTCACTCAATTCAGACAAGTCAACAAATCAAAAAAATATCAAGAAAATAATCACTTACAATACTATCAAAGGTTGTCATTAATAGTAAATAAGAGTCCAAATCCACTTAGGTCAAAGAAACAATGATCAAAACTTGCCACACTAGTTTTCAAAGTGCTACAGAAATAATACACCTTAGTACCATGCTCATACACATGGGTGACATTTTCATTTGTCTTGCACTTATGCCATATTGTCTAACTTAGGTTATACTAATCAATCTTGGTCTATTAGGTGATTCTGGCTCATTCAATGCCAGTTGAGGTGCTCCACTTTGATCATCTTGACAGTTGAGGAACTCTAGCTTGATCATCCTAATAACCCAAGCTCCATCATTAATGGTATGCTACTCCTCATCCCTTAAATCAAGGAATATGTTTGACTAGGGGTGCTAGTGTGTGAATGTGTTTATTTTATGGTATTATGGGGAATTTATTTACTCCTATATCCTATTCTACTCACACATGTTTTCACCCATGCCTCGCATGAATTCATCTATTATCCAACATGCTCCATCCATGTCCACACTTGCATTCGTGACTGTTTGGCATTGTTTGGGAGCTTATTGGTCAACCAAGGGGTAGGGGGGGGCTTTGGGTCAAATCCTATCCTGACACATGTATGCATCCAAATTTCCTCTATAGGCTAACGATTTTATCCCAATGTATTATAAGTATGTACCAAACACATCTACATGATGTACACTAATACAAACATGACTTATTGGCACCATCTATGTGTTATTTTGCTCCCTTTTACTGTTTTCTTACATATTTTGTGAATAAACTATATTGTGAATATTGAATTATCTCCTAGATCTCACGATGAATAAATTATCACATGTTATTATAGCTTTGGGGATCTTCAAATCAAAGCCATATTATTTGAGTTGTTGTTAAGGGAATTTTCTAGAAAATTTGAGTCTTTGCATTGTAGGTACAACAACATTCTGTCACACGATGCACAAGTAGAGATGGATTAGAATCAAGTATTTATCACTCCATTCAACTATTTCGAATGGAACTTCTAAACGGTGATCCATATGAGGTCAAATTTTCTATACAGAGTCACCATGGGGACTGAAGTAGAACCCAACTCTGTTATGGAGAAATCAAAGTACTTCAACAAAATTGATGAGGTATTTGGAATGCTTTGTCTCAACATTTTGAGGGACCTTATATTCCATATAGATATTCTTGGAAAACCCAATGAATTTTGGCTCAAGAATGATTCATTATTTGGGAGGACTCGTGAGATGAGAGGCCACTAAATCGAAAATGAGTTGATCTCGCCGATCCCAACTCACTATGAGACAATCAAAGACTTATTCACCAAGATCAAAGCATTTGTGCTTCAGATGAAACATTGTGGCATAGAGAATAAAGAGGAGCAGCTCAAATTGTCTATCGTTTATAATCTAGGGCATGAGTATTGTGTGTTTGTCTATGAATTCCACTCAAGCAAGCTGGTAGCTAGAAATTTGAGGATGCCTTCTCTGGAACACTTCATGGTGTCTTTGACTCAGAAGAAAGAAAAAATAGTGCAGATGGGAAATGTCATCACCCTATAAGTTTCCTATGGTTTTGGTAGGAAGTCACAGTGGTAACCATTTCAAATTAATGTTTAGATTGTATTCTAGATAGTATAGTCAGAGAGGGATCTCTCTTGTCACTACTCTTGTCACTGAAACATTCACATATACATATGGATTTAAGAAAGAATTCATAAGGCTATATCTCTGAGGGGGGTTAGGATATTTGCATATTTAAATATGGTGAAACACACAGACAAGAAATACCATTGGGAAATAGAGTCACAACCCGAATCAATCAAGGATATTATAGTGAAAATGAGTGGGGATTTTCCTTTGTATTCTAAGGCAAAGTTGGTGTCATATTTAGGAAAATATATTTAAAGGGTGGTAGGAGAAAGAGGAAGAAGCCTAGTGAAGAAAGAGGCACCTATCTGTGGATGAATCTCTTGCACCACCTTTAGTAATAGCAACAAATAAGGGAAATGACATAAATGGAGCATATAACAATGATGGATTCTATAACAATCATTACAGACACATTACAAATGATATATATGATGATAGGAGCGATTAATGAAAGAAATTCTTCACATACACTATAGAAAGCATTAGCATGAAATTACACATATGAAATAATGCAAACATGAAACACAAACTGAAGGTAGAACACCATGATGAATCTAAAAAATGTAGAAGAACTCTTATCATTAACACTTCCAATAAATTTACAAAGATATGAAAACCAAGAGCATGAGGCTTCTGAATGAAATTTCCAACCCTTTCTTTCTCTTTTGAGGGTATATTTATAGAGTCCTGGGATCCCGAGACCAACCTTGAAAAATAGGCCTAAAATAATTTACAAAAGTGGGGATCAAATCTGAATGATCATAAAATCCCAACAACTTCTAATCTGGAATATTCGCCATGATTGTTAAAAAAATAGGAAGCTTGCTGGGATGCGCATGATGGACAAAAATTGAGAATCAATCACCATGAAACCACGCCTTTCAACTGTAAATGATGGCTCCTAGATGATCTGCAATAGATTCAAACTGCCCTGCATCTTCTCTTGTGAAATTTCTTTTGAACCGTAGATCTTCTCGTGAGATCCATTTTGTGTCGTCAATGTGAGATCAAGCTACAGAGAGCGAAAATCAAAATCCCAACTTTTCATAATTGAAAACTTTACAATTTCACTTTTCTGCTTCCTCTCTTCTACTTCCACCTTTAGAAAAAAAACATAGTGTGAATCTTCCAGTTTTCTTCATCAAACCTCTCTTCTTCTTCCTCCGCCTTTTCACTTCCTCCCTTTCGCTTCCGCCTTATACAAAAAATGGAATCTAGAAAACAAACTTTTAATTTCCTCAGAGCTCAGTTTTTTTCCTACCCTCTTCCTCCTTTCCACTTCCATTGTTTTCTTTCCACACCATCTGACTTTGTGGACGCGCTCTGAGCCATCAATCTGGTGGATCGTGGAATGCATAACCTCAACCTTTCATGGGAAAATTCTTATGCTTTTCGATTTCCAATATGTGCCCTTATGCACCTTTCTACATTGTTGATATTTGTTGGAAATGTTTTGAGCCGTCAGATCCCGGATCGTGGAAGGCGGAAGTCGGGATTCCATTTTTCATAACCAAATTTTTACCACTTCCATGGTTATGGTCCCGATTTTCCTTTTGGGGGGAATATTTTTGTCCCGTTGATCTATTTTGTGGGTTAGGTCTCCATCGTTCATTCTTACCAAGACCTATGCTTAATCAATTTTTTCATATCAGGCTCATTTCCAAGGTCGTGCCTAAGGATTTTTTACTGTTTTGACCTGCAGGATTAGGAATAAGCCTCCCAATAAACTTCAAAACCCTTTCCTACATACCTCTAGGTAATAAGACATGAAATTTTTTTGACCCCACCCCTAATTTTTCACTTGTCTAGACCTTTGAAGGGGAAATTAGTGCAGATACCTTAGGTAGAAGTCTTCAAAATTTAGAACAAGTGCTAGCAATGGATCCAAGTCAGGGCTTCTATCCTCCCTATGAGGTAGAAAATAACTACGTAGACCAAGTGCCCACAACTTCAAATTCTATTGATAAAGAGACTAAATGATATCCTCTATTGGAGACCTTAGTGCCTTCACCTCATGCTTTGAGTCTAACAAGGGGGGCTATCCACACATGTAATGTTAAAATAAAACTATATATACAATGACAATGGATTTGAACTTACTTTTATAGAAAATAGAGTTTGAGGAGCCTCCCATTTGCAAGAGCTCCAGATACTAGACATCCCTCCATATCATCCAAAAATAGGCATTCCTTCCTTTAAAGGATGCAATTTTATATGGGCCCTTCCACAGGTGGTAAAAATTACCATGCTTCCCTTTGTCTTCATGTGGTCCATCCCACCACAAAAATACATATCCCTACTTGAAATCCTTAGTCTTCGTTCTTCTATCAAAGATTTCTTTCATTTTCTCCAGAAACTTCTGAATTCTATCAAATAGCTGCTCCCTCTATTACTATAGTTCAATCAACTGATACATCCTCCTCTAAGTTGGATGTGTTTACGATTCCTCTTCATGTAGCAATTTAATCAGTGGCAAGCTCAGGGAATTAGGGGAAATCAACTTAAAGTTATAAACTAGATGGAAAGGTGAGGTACCAATGGACTTCTTTACGTTGATTCTGTCAGCCCATAAAGCATGGATTAACTTTGTGTGCCAAGATTTCTTGTTATCCTGCAACAACTTCTTGATGATTCTCATGAGTCTCTTATTTGAATAATCTCCTAGCCTATTTCCCTATGGGTAGTAGGATGTGGAGTGTCCCAATTGTATGTGATATTTGGAACAAAAATAAACCATATTCTTTGACTTGGATGTAGGAGCATTGTTAGTGGTTTTTCTCCTAGAGACCCCAAATATTGACAGGATATGATCCTTCAGAATGGAATAATCACTGTCTCGGTAGCTTGTTTTGTGGGGATGGCCTCGATCCATTTAGTGAAGTAGTTGGTAGAAATAAGGATCCACCTATGCTACCCTAAGGAATGCGAATTTATTTCTTTGAAAAAATATATCCCCAATTGTTGGAAATGGGCCTCAACCTGAATGGGTTTCAAAGAAAATGGTAATAGCTTCCTTTTCCCCTCAAATATCTAACATTTGTGGCAGGAAACAACTTTCTTATGAGTATCAGATAAGATGGTAGGCCAATAGAATCCTTCTGTCATGATTTCTTTTATATTGGTCTTCCAATAGCGATGGCCTCCAAATTCTCCTGCATGGAACTCCTCAATGAGCCTCTTTTCCTCCTGCTCATCCAAATAGTTCAGTAGCACCCCTCTTGGCTCCTTCCAATACAATTTTCCCTCTAAGATGCAAAACCTGGATGCTTTATGCTTGAGAAATCTGGGTCTTGTCTTGTCCACACCCTCTGGGGCATGTAGATGTTGTAACATAAAAATGATATCAGTGTACCACGGGAATGTCAAAAAATGCTCGCATACTGGGGGACCTGGCTCTTCTAGAATTTTTTTCTCTTCTGCCGATAATTCAACAATCACTTGTAGGCTATGAGAGTCACATTTGGATTTGACCATAATATTGGATAGTCCTTGACCTTTGATCAATTTTGTGGGCTTGATATCTAGGTCATACTCTAGGAGGAATTCTATCCACTTTCCTCTTCATCCCTCAGGATCAGGTTGGGCCATAATATCCTTTACAGCGCTGGTGGAGACATGACCAATGATTTGGGAATGCAAAATGGACACTCAGAAATCCTTTAAGGCCTACATCAGGGCCTAATCCTACTAATATAGGATATTATATTTCACGGGAGCATCTCTCAGAGTCTTGCTATAAAACGTGATGGGATTTTCATGTCCCTCATGATTCTTCTGCTGCAATACCCCTGCCACCGTGTGTTCTAAGGAAAATGAAAATATGAAGAAGTCTTTAGAAAAATATGGGCTTGCAAGTACATGTGCTTCATAAATAGGCCTCTTTATGTCCTCAAAATATTATTTGGATTCAGGAGTCCACTTGATTTCTTTATCCTTCCCCAACATATTTGTTATATATTTCAGTATTTCAAAAAAGGAAGCAATAAATCTTCTCAGAAAATTTACCTTCCCTAGGAAAGGTTGAACTTTGACTTTATTTTGAGGGAGCTCATTTTTTCTGATCGCATCAACCCTCTTTAGATATATCGTGATGCATTACTGAGAGATTATATTCCCCAACAACTTCCCTTCTTTCATAGCAAAAAACTACATCTTTGGATTCATTGAGATGCCGAATTTTCTGCATTTTTTGAACATCCTCAATAGGTGTGCAACATGTTCTTCATCATATTTGGAAAAGATAGTGATGTTGTCCAGATAGATGACCAAAATGTTTTCCATTTCATCCGCGAAGGCTATGTCCATATCCCACTGGAATGTCAGTCTTGCATTCATAATACCAAATGGAATTTTAGCATACATGAATGTTCCCTAGGGTGTGGTGAAGTATGTCTTCTCTTGATCTTCTTGGTGCACCACGATTTGGTTATAACCTGGAAATCCATCCAAAGTGGAGATCCTTTGTGAAACCACTACTCTCTGCAAGATATGGTCCATTTTGGGAAGTGGGTAATGATCCTTCAAAGAAACATAGTTCAAGTTCCTAAAGTCAATACATATATTTATTTCCTCATTATTTTTCCTAACAGGGACCAGATTCGCCATCCAGTGTGAGAATCCGAGGGCCATAATGATTTTGGCCTCAAATGACTTCTTGATATCCTTTTCTATCAAGGGCAGTAGTTTGGGATTCATCCTCCTCAAATTATTCTTGAAAGGCATTTTGTCCTTCTTTATTGGTATGGTATGTTTGTTTATGATCGTGTCGTAATAGTTAAGGTCACTATAGCTCCAAGAAAACACATCTAAGTTTTCTGTCATCAATGAGACATATTTTTGCTTGTCTTATGATGATAAGGTCCTTGATATCTTGATGGCCTTGGGATGATATTTTGTCCCAATATTTACATCCTCAACATATTCACATATTGGGACCAACTGAGGTTCTTTAACCACATCATTAGGATCAAAAATATTTTCTAAAGGAACTAGACCCCTAGGGATAGAGTTACCTTTTAGCTGCAGGATCTCTTTTCCATAGATGGTGTTCACATATTCATGTTTTCCATTAGCCTCCTGCAATTGTATCTCCCAATATTCCTTAGTTTCGTCGCCATCAGCTTCTTCAATAGGAGCAACATCCTCCTCCTAGCGAAATTTGGGATCAACAGTCTAGACTTTCAAGGGTTTTGGAGTGGTAGTAGCTTCCTGTAGAAGCTCATTTTCTTCATCAAAACTCAATCCATCAAAATCCCCAGTGAGAGTGATGAACTTTTGGATTTGATTATCATCTTCAAAAAATTGCCAGTTTCTTACATTATCAGGGACAGAAGGACTGTGCCTGACCTCAATCTCATATCTTCCACCGAGGTGCATAAGGACCTTGAAGGATGTCGTAAAAGTGGCCAGAGAATCAGCCATGAAATTTTGTACTCTGGGGATCGGATTAAAATTACATTCTTCAAAGAATTCTATGAGGTCCTGGGAATCATTTCTATAACTTCTCATCCTGGGATGTCTAGCCTGATACTCACCTGTCATTTTTTAATCACTAGATCTGAATCCCCATGCATTACTACCCTCCTAACCTAAAAATCCTTCAGGATATGAATGTCTAACACCATAGCCTCATACTCTTCCTCATTATTTGTACAATCAAAATCCAGTTTGTAGAAGTTTAAATTTCTCCCTCATGAGGGTTTCACCCAAATTCTATCTCCCGCTCCCTCTCTGCATGCTGCCCCATCAAAACTTAACTCCCATAATCAATCCATATCCTCATGAGTGGGTACAAAGGAAAATTTCTAGGAACTACAAATTTCTATGTCTCCTTCTGTAAAGAAGATAGCTGATCCCATTTCAGTATCCAATGCATAGATGGGGTGGTTTTTTGGCCTTTCATAGTTGGTAACCATGTATGCTATATTTTGATCCCTAAAGAGCCTTATCTGCACTCTAGAGATAAGCATGGTGGCATAGGACATATCCATTTGAATAGTACCTTTATGTTTGGCTACCCAAGATCTTCATAACAACATCGCAAACTTTGGATGGATTTCAGCTACAACTACATCCATGATGAGGTTTTTGGAAGGTATTTGGCCAAAGAGACGAATACATATTTGATCAGTCCTAGACACTTGAATTTGCTGGAATCAAAAAAGAAAATATCCTTGTAGGGTTTGATCACATCCAAACCCAGTTACTCCATGATTATCCTCGGCATCAGATTGTGGGAGGCTCCCAAATCATACACGCATTGTGAATGTTCAGACTAATATATAAGGGGTATCTTCATCAGCAGGCTCTTCTACACGGGGTCCAAAAAGGAAGGTCGAATTATCATCTTAGAGATTTAGGGAGTCGGATATTGTAGAAACTTCTCGTGGAGGATTCAACGCTGAGGAAACTTCTGAATGATATTCATAATTTTTTAACAGCTCAGTGAGAGGGACAAAGTTTTTTATCTTTTCAATTTCAACCTCCAGACTGAAAGAGTTCTACCCTTGATTTGAGCTCCTTGGATTGTATTCTTTTTTATCCTTTCCTTTGGACTCTGCTACATTGGTGGAGGTGTCCACAGGGGGTGGAATTCTCTTTGGTTTCCTCTTAGAGGATATTTTTTCTGACTCTTTATTTCTTGTAACAAGAACATCTCTACTCCTTAGACCGATATGTCTCTGCACCTCCATGATAGCAAGTTTATATCCTCTCTGAAATTCCTATGTTTCCCCAGCAGGAATCTCTCACCTTTCAAGAAAAGCATTATCATGTTCTTCTTTGGTTAGAAAGGTGGAGGGTTAGTTGGTGTCCTACTGATGGATTTCCTCCTCAAGCTGATTATCACCATCCTGATCCACATAATTTTCTTGGAATGGAGGTCTGACAGGTGGATTAGGAGGGTTTCATTGGTCTCTTTGTTAGGTTTGGGGGAATTTGTGGGAATTGGTCTCTTTGTTTATGTTCGACATTTCTTTATTATCCCTAGGATGTGTTCTACCATCCACGAAGAGTCTCTCCATCATAATTTCCATGATTCTCAACATTATGTCTATTCTTTCCTCTTGTGAGCTAGAGGTAGAGGGATGTTCAATTTCTTTATCTTTTCTTCTCTCTCCTATTTCTCCTTCCTCTCTTATCCATTCTCCCCCTTCTCTTATCCATTCTCCCTCCTCTCTTCTTCTCTCTCCTTCCTCCCTTCTCCATTCTCCTTCATCTCTTTTCTTCTTTCTTGTAGCATTTAGGTTTACCTCCACCTCCATGGCATCTTTCATCATAGCTTCCGAGGAGGTTGATCTCCTTTCACTTAGAAACAAGGTAAACTTACTATCGAAGGCTTCAACATAGTGGAGTTGGGTAGAACAAATGGGAGGTTTGAACTGGGAAGGGATGGAATTGTACACCTTCATAAACCTATCAAAAAAATCTTGGACAAACTCACTCTCCTTTCTCTTCATGGAATTATATTGGGACAGATACAACTTAGGGTTTTCTTGTCTTCCCACTTGTCCTTGAAATCATATTCAAAGGATTGATAGTTTAGGATGGAGTCATATAGGAGGTTTTTATACCATTTTCTTGCTTCTCTAGCCATAATTTGAGTAAACAGTCTGACCTTAACATCATCATGATCCACTTCCTCCAGTTATATCCAATCTAAGAACCACCCGAAGTGTTATTCAATTGAATACCCCCTCTCGCCATTAAATTGTTTGAGCCTTTGGGAGTATCCTAGAAGGAGGTCATGGAGAACATCTAGGAGCTGTAAATGGGAAAATCTATTTTCCTTCCTTGGAGGTATAATAGGGTTCATAAGGGGGATTAATACTAGTGTGATAGAAATTGGTGTGATGTGAGGAACTACAGGAATGCGGGGAGTTGTGCAACTAGAAAATGAATGCTGATTTTTCTTGGAAGAAGTGGGAGACATATATGAGGTAGCATATTTCTTTATGACAGTGGTATTTAATAGGGTTAACTCAGAGGTAAATGTAGGGTGCTCTAGTTCAGGAAGGTGTCAAAAATCCCTTACTAGAGGCTTTGAGGTCAGGGATGACCAGGAAATGCAGGGAAAATCAAACGCAGAGGTATTACAAACCAACTCAAAGTGGCTGGACTCAGATTTAGCTCTAGGGAAGGTTAGTCCAAACTCCTCATTACAATGTTCATATATATCACTAATATAAATAGCACCTTTGGCAGGGAAGGTATTTCTGACAAACCTTTGCATCCTATTGGCCCTTTGAATCAGGATGTCTAGATTGAATACTTCTTTAAATGACTCTGCAACAGGGTTTCTCCTCATATTAGTTATTTTGGTCTCTATTATTTCCCAGTGGAGTCACCTTCAAAATTTTTATGGAGTTGCTAGAGCATGTACAACCAATTTGTGTCTATGATCGACTGCTCAACCAGGTCACAAAGCTAAACAATGTTGTATCCCAAGGATATAATAGTGACTACTATCCCCGACAACAATGCCAAGATGTTATCATGCTGTAATTTTCCTATGGTTGTGGTAGGAATTCATAGGGGTAACAATTTCAAACCAATTGTTAGACTGTATTCTAGCTAATATAGTCTGATAGGGTTCTCTCTTGTCACAGAAACATTCACATATACATATGGATTTAAGCAAGAATTTAGAAGGCTATATTTTTGAGGGGTAACAAGATATTTGCATATTTAAATATGGTGAACTAGACAGACAAGAAATACCATTGGGAAATGGAGTCACAACCTAAACCAATCAATGATATTACAGTGAAAATGAGTGGGGATTCTCCTTTGTATCCTGAGGTGTTAGAATAATCAACCCATAGTTAGCTACCTTAGACATTAATTAATCCAATTTTTGTCTTATTTGCCTAGTTTCCATATTCCACCTTATGCAAGTTGTCCTACACACATCCAAAGTGGTCAATCTTGCTAAATTTTAGTCATGGAGCACTTGGGAAACCGCTTGGAATCAAATCTACTTTATTCCTCGCATTCCTAGCACATGTCTACGTTTTGTGCTTTATTGCCTGGTTTCGCTAAGTGTTAAGGCAATTGGGAAAGTTTGACTAGGTGAAGTTAACTTGTTTTTTGTCCTCATCATCCTCCACTCTTTTATCCTAAGAAAATCATGTATTAGTTGTCCTTCCATCATCTATTAGCTTTCCTAATTTATTTTTCCATTCCGTGAGCTCCTAGACAGATTTGGAAACTACTTTATGCACCTATGGGGGATTTTATTAGATTTAGTAAGCCTGCTTTTGACCAAATTCAAATGGAATCCTTATGCATTCAAATATCTCATGTAATTATTTATTGTGGCAGCCTATGACTTCACAGGGTTGGCTATTGTACACTTATTCAATACAGATTAGTGTTTTGCTCCATATTCAGTCTCCTTTGTGTGTAATTTTCATGTGTAATTGGCAATTTTTGTGAGTGTAATTGTTCTAACACCTGGGTTCAATTTCCACATGGTATCAGAGCCTTTGTAGATTGATTTCTCTCCTTCCAATTTGTTATTGTAGGTTTTACATCATTGACTAGGAGCAGTCTGCTGACTGAAGGGACAATTTCTGACCTATGGATCAATCTCAGAAGATCATCTTGACTCCATTTAACTTCTTTGAATGGAAAGCAAATATGGAGATACTGTTGAGAGAGAAAGGCCTTTACAGAGTTACTATGGAAACAGAAGTAGAGCCCAATGCAGCTACAGAGAAAATTAAATGGCACAATAGGAAGGATAAGGCCTATGGTCTCCTGTGTCTGAGCATATCCAGAGACCTCCTTTTCCATCTTGATGGATTAACATCACCAAATGAAGTATGGTAGAATATTGTTGAGATTTTTGGTAAGACAGATGAGATGAGGGGACATCAAATTGAAAATGAATTGATCTCCCTGAGTCCCAATAGCTTTGAATCCCTGCAACTCTATTTTTCCAAGTTCAAAGCCCTTGTTTTGTAGCTAAAACAGTGTGGGATCGAAAAGAGGGATGAGAAACTAGTTTTGGCCATACTCTCAAAGCTTGTCCCTAACTATTCAATTTTTTTCTTGACCTTCTATGCCACAAAGTTGACAGCTCGAGCCTGGAAAATGCCTAGCCTTGCAAATTTCATGGAATCTCTCACACAAGAACAAGATAAATTGGTGATGATGGGCACCATCAAACCTTCCAAAGACCAAGCTCTGGTTGCTGGAGATTCAAGGTTGGATTCGAAAGGAAAGAATAAATATAAGAAGCCACCTAAGCAAAAGAGAGACAAGAACAAGTCTCCAGAGGAGCCCCAAGGTTCCAAGAAGAACCCCCAGAAGAAGAAGAACAAAGGAGAAATGAGCAAGTGCATATACTGTAGTAAGGGAAATCATCCTAAAAGCTCCTGCATGAAGAAGCAAATTGACATGCTGACCCAAATCCTGGAGAAGAATGGCATCTCCCTTCCTGGTAGCTCAAAGAAGAGGGAAGGACGATCAAATTCAGAAGACAGAGAGAGAGTGCATGCATTGGTTGTTGGCAAATCAAGCTCACCTAGTTTCATCATTGATTATAGAGCTTCAAGACATATGGTTTCGACCAAGGAGGAATTCACCTCACTTGACATGTCGAAAGGTCCACCAATAGTACTGGGAGATGACTCTCTCACTGAAAGTTTGGGCAAAGGGAGGATTGATCTTGACCATGGTAAGTTCAGCAATGTATTGTATGTTCTAGGTCTTGCTTCTAACCTCTTATCAGTGTATCAAATGACCCACACAGGGTCTCCAAAGAAGGTCATATTCTCCCCTGATTAATTTGAGATAATAGAGATCTCAAGTGGTAAAGTCATTGCAAAAGGAGTTGCAAATCACACTTCGAAGGTATACATGTTCTCACACTTCCTACCCTACTCAAACCCCTCTGCTCTTCTGATTCATGCTAATGAGGAAAGCAAGCTTTGGCATGAAATATTTGTCCATCTCAATTACAAGTATCTTTCTGATCTTAGTGAAAATTAAATAGTCATAGGGTTACCAAATTTTAAGTTTTCCAAAGGATTCTGTCAAGGTTGCATCTTAGGAAAACACCAAGAGCATAAATTTGAGAAAGCTAGTCATGAGAGAACCTCTGCACCTCTTGAGTTGATCCACAGTGATGCTGCTGGCCCATTTCCTCATATGTCAATGAGTTAGGCCAAATATGCATTGACATTCATAGATGAATTTTCTAGGTACTACTGGGTTTACTTCTTGAAACACAAGTCTAAAGTTTTTGGCCTCTTCAAAGTCTTTAAGGCTTTGGTTGAAAACCAATCTGGGAGGAAACTCAAGGTCCTCAGATATGACAATGGTGGTGAGTATGTCAAGTCTGATTTCATTCAATATTGTGTATATTCAGGTATTCAGATGCAGCATTCTATCCCTTACACACCACAACAAAATGGTGTTGCTGAGAGGAAGAACAGATCACTGAAAGAGATGGCAACATGCATGATGGAGGCTAAGACTTTGCCACCAAAGTTTTCGTCCGAAGCTATAAAATGTGCAGCCTATATCCAAAATAGGGTTCCTCATAAATATCTTGATGGTATGACTCCTTTCAAATCATATAGTGGGCACAAGCCACATGTGACCCATTTCAGGATTTTTGGCTCAAGGGCTTGGGCTAGAATTCCAACAGAAAAGAGGAAGGCTTTGCAGCCCCAAAGACAAGAGTGTATATTTGTTTGGTACTATGAATATTCAAAAGGGTACAAGCTGATAAATTTGAGCACAAACAAATCCTTCATTGAAAGGAGTGTTCAGTTCCAAGAAGAGCCTTTAGTAGCAGTGGAAGTTGGAGAATCCTTTTCACCACTAGAACCATTAAATGTAAGTGAAGAGATAGTTGAAGTTTCCGATTATGATATGTCTGATAATTATGATTTAATTGCATATAATAACAGTCCTACAAGACCAAAATGTGCAGCAAATACCATTCATGTAGCTGGAGAACTAGCTGGAAATCCTAATGATCCTAGGAGGACTAGATCTCTGTTTGAGAGTGCTTTGTGCATGAAAGATCCTATGTTTGCATAGAAATGCTATTTTATGGTTGAATCAGACCAATAGACATATGAATATTCATCACATGATTCAATATGGCAAACAATCATGAAAGAAGAGTTCATCTCACTCCAAAAGAACAACACTTGGGAGCTGGTTGATCTTCCCCCAGGGAGGAAGCTAGTTCAGTGTAAGTGGGTTTAAAAAACCAAATTTGCTGCTGATGGTTCAAATTTGAAATACAAGGCCATATTTGTAGCCAATGTATACTCACAGGTACATGGCATAGACTACAATGAGACCTTTGCACCAGTGGCAAAGATGGACTCCATCAGGCTAGCCTTAGCCATTGCAGCTTCGAAGCAGTGGGAGGTACATCACATGGATGTGAAGTGTGCTTTCCTGAATGGAGATATCACTGAATATATTTACATGCAGAAGCCTCAAGGATTTTCTACTAATCCATCTCTTGTTTTCATGCTAAAGAATTCATTGTATGGGCTTAAGCAAGCCCCCAGGGCTTCGTATGCCAGGATTGATAGCTTTCTACTATAACTGAATTTTGTTCGATGCAAGTCAGATAAAAATGTATATTTGAAGCTGATTCATGGTTCATTAATTATTATTGTTTTGTATGTTGATGACCTTCCCATTACAGGAAGCTCAAAGGATGAAATTGCCTCCTTGAAGGATGCAATGAACCATGCATTCTCAATGACTGATTTGGGCTTATTGAGCCAATTCTTGGGGCTCGAGATTTCTCAAAAAAAACAAGGAATAAAAGTACATCAGTCCAAGTATGCCTTGGATTTTCTAAACAAATTCAACATGAAGGATTGCAATCCAAGCAAGACTCCCTTCCTTTCAGGAGTTAAGCTTGAAGAAGCTGATTCTTCACTTATGGTAAACAATACACTGTATAAACAATTGATTGGATGTTTGATGTATCTTACACATACTAGACCTGATATTTATTATGTGGTAAGTGTGGCTTCAAGATACATTGATCAGCCTCATGAGATCCATTGGAGAGCATCCAAAAGGATCCTTAACTTTGTTCAGGGAACAAGGACTCATGGGATCTTCTACAAAGATAAATCTGATCTTGATTTGATTGGGTTTACTGACAGTGATTGGGAAGGTGACAACGCAGATTGAAATTCAACATTAGGATATGTGTTCATGCTTTCTTAAGGACCAATCAGCTGGTTAAGCAAGAAACAAAGTGCCATTGCACTCTCATATACAGAAGCAGAGTATAGAGGAGTTGTAAATGCAGCAACTCAATGTTTATGGTTGCAGGGGTTACTTGGTGAGTGTGGCTTCAAATCAGAATAATCAACTACTATCTATTGTGATAATCAGAGTACCATTCGAATATGTAATGATCTAGTTCAGAGATAGAGAACCGAACACATTGAGATCCATATCCACTACATCAGACAGCTTGTGCATGATGGCACCATTCACCTACTATTTTGTTCATCTTCAAAACAAGTAGCATATATCTTCACCAAAGTTTTTTGTGAGAATACATTCAGAAATATTAAATCACCACTGGGGATTTCTAATCATGCTGTGAAGCATGAGTGATGACAATATTTTCAAATTTTGTTTTACTGTCCATGTTTAAGGAAAGATTTTTCCCACTGGGTTTTTGCCTCTTTCCTTGGTTAAATGGACATGCAGTATGTAAAGGGTGACTAAGCCTTGTTGCTAGGCCCTATAATTTTCTGATATTTTACTCATAAGTCAGGCTTAAGGGGGGGGTTTAGAATAATCAACCCATAGTTATATACCTTAGACATTAATTAATCCAATTTTTGTCTTATTTTCCTAGTTTCCATATTCCACCTTATGCAAGTTGTCCTCCACACATCCAAAGTGGTCAAAATTGCTAAATTTGGGTCATAGAGCGCTTGGGAAACCACTTGGAATCAAATCTTCTTTATTCCTAGCCTTCCTAGTGCATGTCTTCTTTTTCTGCTTTATTGCCTGCTTTTGTTGAGTTTTAAGGCAATTGGAAAAGTCTGACTAGGTGAAGTTAACTTTTTTTTGTCCTCATCATCCTCCACTCTTTTATCCTAAGAAAAGCATTTATGAGTTGTCCTTCCATCATCTATTAGCTTTCCTAATTGATTTTTCCAATTCATGAGCTCCTAGACGGATTTGGAAATTGCTTTATGCACCTATGGGGGATTTGCTTAGATTTAGTAAGCCTTCTTTTGACCAAATTCGAATGGAATCCTTACGCATTTGAATCTCTCATGTAATTATTTATTGTGGCAGCCTATGACTTCATAGGGTTGGATATTGTACACTTATTCAATACAGATTAGTGTTCTGCTCCATATTCAGTCTCCTTTGTGTGTAATTTGCATGTGTAATTGGCAATTTTTGTGAGTGTAATTGTTCTAACACCTGGGTTAAATTTCCACATGAGAAAAACTAGGTGTCACATTTAGTCAAAGGGTGGTAGGAGAAAGTGGAAGAAGCCCAATGAAGCAAGAGGCACCTATCTGTGGATGAATCTCTTTCACCACCTTTAGTAGCAGCAACAAATAAGGGAAATGACAGAAATGGAGCATCTAACAAGGATGAATTCCAAAATAGTTGTTACAGACACATTACAAATGCTATATGTGATGAGAGGAGAAATTAATGAAACGAATTCCTCAAATACAATATAGAAATAATTAGAAGGAAATTACACATATGAAATAATGCAAATAGGAAAAATGAACTGAATGCAGAACATCGTGATGAATCTTAGAAACGTATAAGAATACTTCTCATTAACACTTCCAAGAAATTTTACAGAGATATGAAAACCAAGAGTGTGAGGCTTCTAAATGAAAGTTACAACCCTTTATTCCTCTTTTGAGGGTATATTTATAGAATCATGGGCTCCCGAGACCAACCTCAAAACAGAGCCCTAAAATGAGTTACAAAAATGGGGATCAAATCCGAATGATCATAAAATCCCAAGAACCTCTGATATTGAAGATTCACCATGATAGTTAACCAAATAGGAAAGCATGTTGGGAAACACATGCTGGAAAAAAATGGAGAATCAATGACTTAGAAACCATGCCTGTCAGCTGAAAATGATGGGTCCTCGATGATCTACAATAGTTTCAAACTTCACTACATATTCTCTTGTGAATTTTACTCTAAACCATAGATCCTCCCTCAAGATCCATTCTAGGATGTCAATGTGAGATCAAGCTGTAGAGTGCGAAAATAGAAATCCCAAATTTTCATAATTAAAAACTTTACATTTCCACTTTTCTACTTCCACTCTTCCACTTTTACCTTTAGCAAAAAATAGAGTGCATATCTTCCAATTTTCTTCATCGAACCTCTCTTCTTCTTCCTCCTCATTTTCACTTCAACCCTTTTGCTTCCACCTTTTGCAGAGAACAGAATGCAGAAAACAAGCTTTCAATTTCCTTAGAGCTCAGTTTTTTCCTATCCACTTCCACATTTCCTCTTCTGTTGTTTTATTTCCACATTATCAATATTTGCGGACACACTCTAAGACGTCAATCTAGCGTATCATGGAATATGGAACTTCAACCTTTCATAGGAAAATTCTTATGTTTTCTGATTTTTGATCTCCGCCCTTTTGCTCCTTTCCACACCGTTGATGTTTGGTGGAAACGTTATGAGTCGTCCGATCCTAGATTGCGAAATGTGGAACTCAGGATTCCATTTTTGATAACCAATTTTTTACCACTTCTGCACTTTCACTCTCGATTTTCCTTTGGAGGGAAATATTTTTGTCCCTTCGATCTCTTTCACGGGTTGGATCTCCAATGTCCGTTCTTTCCAAGACCTATCGTTCATCGGATTTTTCATATCAGGATCATTTACAAGGTTGGACCTAGGTATTTTTGACTTCTTTGACATTCAGGATAAGGAATAATACTCCCAAGAAACTTTAAACCTCTTTCTTGCATACCTCTAGGTCATAAGACATGAAATTTTTTTGACCCTACCCGTCATTTTTCACTGGTATAGACCTTTGAAGGGGAAATTAGTATAGATACCTTGTGTAGAAGTCTTCAAAATTTAGTGTAGGTGCTAATAGGCACGATGAAATCTAGTATGGATCAAGCAATCGCTGTAGGATTTTTTAATACAACCAGAGAAAATAATAAATCCAAGGATTGAAAGCAGCAAAGAGTGAAGGAGAAGAAGCATTGAGATACATAAATCTCTAGTTCAACTGATGAGGATTCAAAATCCAGGAGGATGAAGAGTAAGAAAGAGAGACTCACATGTGGTTATTGCATATGTTCACATCATGAAAAATATTTCTTTAGAAATATGATGGACATAATGACCAAAATCCTTGAGGAGAACAATATTGATGTTCTAGACTTTGCAAGAAGAGGGGAGCACGAGCTCTCTTTTGAGCAAGAAAATGGTAAGTACATGCATGCTTTGAGTGGAAGGAAGAAATCCATTTCTCATATATATTTTCAGATGTATTTTTTTCTTATTTACAGTCCAATATATCATAATATGAAACCTCCATCCCTTCTTTTGGAAGAAACCCCAAACAACTCACCAAAGTTTCTTCCAAAAACTAGTCAAGTTTTTAGTAGTTTCCAATATGTGTTTTGAAAGATCTTCCCCACTCCACTCAGATTCTTTCCTTTTTTATTCTGAAATTGATATACATGATGATGAATTATATATATTTTATGGCATTCATAAACCCATTTACCCAAGCATTTGATGTCCAAAATACTCAACAACCGTCAGGCTCACTGGATGGAAAATATCAAAATTGCATAGTTTCCAATACTATGTCACTTGTGCATGTTGTTTTTATGTCTTGAATATCATTCAATGGTCAATAATCCATGTCATTGGAATTCATGGTACTTCTATTCCACATGTCTAGACTTGATCTCACCACCCATGGTTCAAGTTTCAAATCTCCATATCCTTAAGGTTCGCTCAACTGTCAGTGTGATCTAGTTAGCCACTCTTCTCCCACTATGCACCCATTCGCTCATGGAGAAACTATACCTATGATATATTATGTTGTATATGGACTCTATTATGATAACTAAGAGACTCGTGATATTTGGTACATAGTTATGAAGGTTATTCATCAAATTGGGGAGAAGATTCATGGTTTTATTCATGATATGGCAGCTACACATAAGGCCTATTTTGTTGAATCTTTTGTTGCCCTTTGGGAAAGAGTTTGAAGAGATATCTTTTCCATTATTCATTATTCTTCTAGATCAGAGTATTATTGCATCAAAATAAATTCTTATTATGCTCCTCCATCAACAAATGATAACCTTCTAGGGGCCTCTCCACATGTTCTTTGTCTACAACACATTGATGCATTGATACATGATCTTTATCAACAACTTCTTCACCAAGTCCATCACCAGCAAGTTGTTCATTTATATCATTAAAGTGAAGAAGAGGAACTATTCAGGACTTTTTTTTTCATCTCTATGTCATTTTCATTCTTGAGGGAGTATTTTCTCCATGAGGTTTTTCCTCTTTGCTTGTTTTACATGGACAAATAAAAAAATTTGTTGTAAGAGGTGATTTGAGCCTTAGTTTCCAAGGCCTACATAATATTTTCATATAATTTTTACTAAGTTAGGAATAAGGGGGGGGGGGGTGTTACAGAAATAATACACCTTAGTACCATGGTCATACACCTAGGTTACATTTTCATTTTTCTTGTACTTATGTGATATTGCCTAACTTAGGTTATATCGATCAATATTGGTCTATTATGTGATTCTGGCTCATTCAATGAAATTTGAGGCACTCCACTTTGATCATCCTAATAGTTGAGGAACTCTAGTTTGATAATCCTGACAACCCAGACAACCTCATTAATGACAGGCCACTCCTCATCCCTTAAATCAAGGAATATGTTTGACTAGGGGCACTAGTGTGTGAATGTGGTTATTGTTTGGTATTCTTGGGAATTTATTACCTCCTAGATCCTCTCACACTCAAACATGTGTTCACCCTTGCCTATAATTCCTTCATCTACAATCAATCATGTTCCGTCCATCTTTACACTTGCATTCATGACTGTTTGGTATGGTTTGGGAGCTTATTGATCAACCTAGGGGCCTTTTCATGTCAAATCCTACCCTGTCTCGCTTGTTGATTACATGATAGATTGGCATATTTCCCATTCTTGAAATTTTTATGTGTGAAAATAACATGAGAAATTGTAAATAAAGTGTAAAATATAAGATCCATGTAAATGACATTCCATTACAAAATTTTTATAGGCCAGAAAAAGAAGTCTCTCTCTCTCTCTCTCTCTCTCTCTCTCTCTCTATATATATATATATATATATATATATATTCATACAAAAATGTGGTCCCGAGACGTAATACGAAGCATGATTTCTTTCAGTACAATAAGGTAAAAATGTCTCTTTCATTCAATGATTTCTTTCATGGATTTCAGTGTAGATCTCTTGCTAAACCCTAGCTATGCTAATTGTAGCACATGACCTCTCTTGTGAGTCTACGTAGAAAGCAACCAAAACGTCTCGAGACACTGGTCGTGTGCCATTGATACCTCCTTAGGAGGTAATGTACTGATATCTAAAGTATGTCTAATGTTAGCCTCACGAGGTTTTTGTTGACCTCCTTCATCTCCTCATTGACCTCCTGGAATATGAATCTAACCCTACTCTCCTGTCAAGAGATGAATACCATACTCTCCTAGCCATCCCAACATTTGCATAGTAGGAAAACCTATCTCATTACCATGCATAAAAAATATAAAATCATAAAAAACATAAAAAACATGTATTTTAGTGTCTTTCTTACTGAGATCACCCCATTTATTTTCCTTGGAAAGAGCTAAGTCTGGATCACCACAGAAATCTATGACTGCATAGGCATAGTCCTCAATCATTAGAATATGTTCGTCCAACCAAAAAAAGAATGAATCCTTGTACTTGACTCTAGGTCCCCTGCCACTATGACGGGACATCACCTCAACCCACTGTAGCATACGTGGATATTGTTCCTTGAGTTTGTTGAAGGAAAATTGAGGCCTCAATAGTGGGAATCTCTCTTAAAATAAGGATACTAGAATAATCCCATATCCAAATTGCTTCAACTCAGCCCGACGAAATTTGGTAAGTTGCTCTTTGAAAACCACCCACAAGGCTTCTTCCCAGTTAAACATGGTAGGTTCCATTACTTATGGGGAATACAACATATGGGCTGTAGAATCTTGGTGTTCCCCATGGATCCCTAATACTCATTGCATGGTAAAGAGGATCATCCTCAAAGGTAGATCAATCACATCTTTGATAGGGATTTTCTTTCTACTCATTTGAGATCCCGAAAAACAATATTGATTAATAATTCCTTTGGTTTTTATATCCCGACATTGTGGAACAACCAATGGGATGAGTGCTCCTCTCTTGGAAATACCTTTAAGGAAGTAAATATCCTCTACCTCCACTGTGAGTATGTGATCCCCTACATGGAATCGCTGTTGCTCAGAATTTGATATCCTGATTATGTACTCCAGTAGTCTAACTTGTGCCCTCATGCTGGGAATCTAGAAAATATTTAGGACTCCACACTCCTGAAGTGAACTGACTGTTCCATGTTCATTTTCCCCACATATATCATCCAAATCATGTTCTATTTCCTTCCACATAACCATTTTTTCTCTTTCACCTTACCAAACATTCAAATTAAGGTATTAAAAATAATTTATAATCAATTGCAAACCCTTAAAATTCATTGTTTGGCCCCATTTTTAGTTTTTTAGGACGCTCTAATCCACCACAACTTGTCCTTCCATAAAGAGTGGTGGTACCCCATTTCCCTTTGAATAAATGTGTGGTGTCATGCAACACCTCCTTTCCTGCAAGAGGAAAGTGGGTTTCTAGATAAGCGCATTTTCCCCTTAGAAAACGACCCTAAAAACTCAAAATTGCTCTAAAACAAAAATTGAAACCATGAAATTCAAGGGTAAGAGGATAAGAATTACTTGGTCTAGACGATTTTCAAAATGATCGGTCAAATATCTCACAAATTACACTCCAAATTTGGTCTTTGAAAGGGATATTTCTCACCAAGTATGGGTAAAAATGAAAACGGTAACTATTTTCCACTATTTACCACTTTTATTTACCTTTTTCACTTTTTATTTAAATAAATTTATTACTTTTACCCACAATATGGTCCTATGTTTGCTAGTTTTTTATCAAATTGGTGTCTAATAATATTTTTTAGAATTGTAGGACATGTCAAAATAATGTTTATGGATATGGATGAGTTTTCTTTTTTGTCTTTTTCATTCTCGGTCAAATTGAAAAAGCTTCCGATTTAATTTTTAAAACTTTAGTCATGCTCATTAAACCCAAGAACTAAGTTTTTGAGTTTACTTTTATTGCTTTTTCGGGCTTGTTAAAACTATTTACGGAAAATAAACCTCAATGGAGTCATTTTTAATATCTTTACTGACTTTTGAAATATGAAAAGATTGCTGAGTGAACTTGTCACTTTCACGCTTTTTAAAGTACTTGAAAGGTTGTCTTTCCAATGATAGTTTATCCCTTTTTTTGGTTTGTATTGACTATTTACGAAAAAGTATACTCTATTAGTTGACTAGAAGACTATTTATGAGCCTTAGAGACTAAATTTTATGAAAAAAGACCTTTTCAAAGTCTCCTTTAAGTCTAGTTCAGACTCTCTAAACATGAATGATATCGAGTTTCCTTTCATTTGACTCGTTAAGTTAAACACTAGAAGACCCTTTTTTGGGAATGAACCCATCCTTTCTCATGTTCAGGAAACATATGAGAATGGAATTATACAATGATAAGCTACAACAAGAGTTTGTTACCCTTTCTTAACTCATTAATAAATTCAAGAGGCACTCATCGATCATGATGGGGAAACAAAGGGATGGAAACTATGTTTCTTTTGTAATGATGGAAACTTTTTAGTCACCTTTGAACATGGCACATGTATGCATTTCATTCAAACAATTGGGTATTCATATTGTCTCTAAGTTGATCCACCTTCATGAGTCATGTTACTCATTTGAGTCTTTTGAAAGAATGCTTCGTCTAGTGTCGCATTACGTCCTAGTATCCGCCTCGTTAAGTCAATGCTTCCAAGTCTTCAGTCGTGCCGTCCATTTTTCAAAGGAAAGTTGTATATTGAGAGTTACCCTTTGTAGTCAAACCTACCTCTATTTTGTGTCAGTTACCTTTGAGTCAATCCTATGGTTACTTCATACTCAAATTACAAAACTATGTTCTGAGTTTTGTGTCATTGATGTCGAATTTATCATGGTCCTTCTTCGACGAGACTATTCTCGTTGAGTTCAACACATATTATAGGAATTATTCTTAGAAACAAGTCAGTACCTTGATATATACATACCTCAATGACAAATTTCCTTTCTTTTGACAACATGATTTCATCATTGGCCTTTGGTCGAAAGATTCATCCTATTGTTAGACATCATTCCATCAATTCACATTCGTAGGAATGTACTAGGGTACCTTCAGAATCATAACATTAATGGCGATCTCCCTCACAGTTGTTGACGATTCTCATCATTGATGGGTAATCAAGTGGCTTATACCATGTTTGACTTGAAAACATTTATTCACATGGATAGAATCTTACTTTTCTATGAACGAGACGAAGACCTTGCGTGTATGTTGAGCATTCAATGATTTCCCCATGTTGCTATGGAGTAATTTGTATGAGTCATTGTATGGATCAACATTTGTATGTTCGTGGTTGTGCACAGATATGTGTTGGTATGACATAGATATACATTGTATGTCTGGTATTTATGTCCAAATTTGAGTATTCTTCAGATGGATCTACGTTGTATTTCAGTTTTATTTCATAGCTTGTCAAAAAGGTACGAGAGTAGTCAATTCAAGTAGTCTATTTAGTTCTAGGAAAATATTCTTTATTATGTAGGTGTTTTGTTCGAGATTTGAGTTATTCAAGATAGGGAAACAACCTTTTTCCACTTTGGCTCAATATTTCCATTAATAGATACACGGAATACTGGGTGAGCTAGAAGAAGGATGAAGTTCCAATTTATAAGAAACAAACTCAATCTTATAAAGAACCTTATATGGCCCATATAACTTTGGATTCAACTTATGAATCCCTTTGAGCTTCAAGGAGGATTGCTTGTAAGGATGTAGACAATGAAAAACCATATCGTCGACTTGAAAAGTGTTGTAATACACCATGTTTTAAACCTCGTATGTATGTAATTTGTAATTTTTTAATATTGTGGCATAGGGTTCCAGAAAAAGGGTCTTTAAGGACCTAGAGACATTATTATTATTTTGTAAGTAATTAACTAATGAAAACAATTAACATATCGAGGACCTCTAAAAGAGAATGGGAGGCATAGATCCACAATATGAGGGGGAATAGGGACATTCCTAGCACTTTAGAACTTGTTTGTTTGGTGTTGTTCCATATTTATTCCTTCGTTGCTTTATTAGTTGATGATCACCCAAACATTGTACCACGTACCCAACTTTCAATTAAGTTATCCTATGTTAATATTATTTAGCTTAATTCATGATTTAGTGGGCCTCCTTGGTGTTTGGGTGGGTTCCACTTGTTGATAGAACCCCTTTGGTGGTTTTGTAAGTCCGTTGTGAAGGTTACACTTGGTTTTGTAACTCCCATTTGCACAAGTGTTTGCTAACTGCATATTTTCAGCCTTAACACCTCAAAAGTTGTGTAAATAATTATGTAACTCCTTTTGTAAATACTTGTGTAACTCTTGTGTAAATCCTTGTCTAAATACTTGTGTAACCCCCCCTTTTCTATTTTTGGAAGATTCCTTGGCTTGTGTGATACCTTACCTCACTAATTTTTATTTCTCTTCATGGATGATGTGTCCACACATGAATTTGAGTTGGGTGGTGTAGCTTGAAGTCACTCTCTTTGAAATTCAAATTTATTGGGTTGGATTAGAGTTAACCTATTATGTTTTATTTAACCCCCTTGGATTGACTCAATTTGGATTACCTTGGTTTGGTTTTACCCCTTTGAGTTATAATTACCTTCTTTGGTCTATAAATCCAAGTTTGATATAATTGGTTTTGGGGGTTGTTGTTGTTGATGGTTCTTTTGGATGGTTGTTGATTATGTTTGTTGATACCATTGGTGGTGAGATATTGGTAAGATTGTGATATTGGGAAACCATAAATGGTACGCTATGTGAATGGAATTTTTTATTGAAGCACTGTAACATTTATTGGACGCACCGAGCACATTGAAAGGGTAGGGGGGGTGAACAATGTGTATAGATTTTGTTACTTTTTCAATTTTAACAATCATCAACATATCATTCAATATTATGCATAGTACATTATTATCATTATACATATAATCATATCATCATCACATACGAATCACAACAAAACACAGTACACAATATTTTTACGTGGGAACCCAAGTCATAGGGGAAAAACTATAGAATCCTTATAATAATAGTTTTCTAGCAACAACTAGAAGAAGAAAACAACCAATTTATTACAATGAATTCAATTCTCCAACTACAACTAGAAGGAGGCTACAACCCACTGATTTATAGTATACAACCTGAAGGTATCTCCAACTCCTTATTTCTCTGGCTACAACCCCCTTTCCTTGCTCGGTCCTGCCACCCTTATATGAAGATAGAAACCGTTGAACCATGAAAACACTATTCCTGGGGAGCAACTAATCAACACCTATACTTCACTGCAAAATATATACCACATTTCACAACCATTTCCACTACTAACCATTTCTCATTATCTAATCACTACTCATCAAATAAATCATTGTACATTGTATCACACTACTCATCAACCTATCCTATAAAGTTGTACCAATTAATCTGTTGCTCACATAACCAACCTCAGTCAATCTGAGTCTAACCAAATGCACACCAATCTGATTCGACCTGAGTCAAACCAAATTCTCATACAAATCATCCAGTTCAAGTTAAACCAAATACACATAAGGAAACTTGTGCCAATCCTTCTCAATTGAACCAACCTGTACCAAGATTCATGTGTACCTGTGCCAAATAAATCATTTATTTGTGTTAATCTAAGAAAGTGCTCTGCCAGTCAACCAACCCTTCTTACTTGGCCTATTTCATCAAGTAAGAGACACATTTGAGAAACCAAGAGACTTCACATACGTTTAAATAAAATTTTTCCAGTCACACTCAACTTAATGACACCAAAACCAACCTCAATCACAACCAAGGAATACTTGACAGTTAAACATGGTATACCTCAACCAACTAACCTCAACCAATAAGATAAAATAATTAACCAGCTATGTCAAACTCATTCAATCTCATAAACTCTTAGACACAAAATAATCTTTCACTCCACTCAAAACAAGTCAACAAATCAAACAAATATCAAGAAAATAGTCACTTACAATACTGTCAAAGGTTGTCATTAATAGTCAATAACTGTCCAACTCCACTTAGGTCAAAGACACAATGATCAACACTTGTCAAACTAGTTTTCAAAGCGTTAGAGAAATAATACACCTTACTACCACGGTCATACACCTAGGTGACATTTTCATTTGTCTTGTACTTATGTCATATGGTCTAACTTAGGTTATACTTATTAATATTAGTCCAATAGGTGATTTTGGATCATTTAATGACAGTTGAGGCACTCCACTTTGATCATACTGATAGTTGAAGCACTCTTGTTTGATAATCATGATAACGCAGGAACCTTCATTAATGACATGCCATTCCTCATCCCTTAAATCAAGGAATATTTTTAACTAGGGGCGCTAGTGTGTGAATGTGGTTATTGTTTGGTGTTCCTGGGCATTTATTTCCTCATATAGCCTCTTCCAGTCACACATGTTTTTACCCATGCCTCGCATGCATTCATCTATGCTCCATCATTCTCCATCCATGTTCACACTTGCATTCATGATTGTTCGGCATTGTTTGGGAGCTTATTGCTCAACCGAGGGGGGTTTTGGGGTCAAATCCTATCCTGACACATGTATGCATTCAAATGGACTCCATAGGATAATGATTTTATCCCATTGTATTATAATTATGTACCATACACATATACATGATGTACACTAATAGAAAGATCAGTTATTGGCACCGTCTATGTGTGTTATTTTTCTCTCTTTTATTATTTTCTTGCATATTTTGTGAATAACTCAAATTGTGAAGATTGAATTAGATCCTAGATATCACTGTGAAGCAATTATCACATGATATTATATCTTTGGGGAGCTTCAAATAAAAACTAGATTATTTGAATTGTTGTTTAGGGAATTTTACAGAAAATTTGAGTCTTTGCATTGTAGGTACAACAACATTCTGTCACACTGTATGCAAGAAGAAATGAAGTAGACTCAATTATTTCTCACTCCATTCAAATATTTTGAAAGGAATTCTTAAATGGTGATCGAAATGAGGTAAAAATTCCTATACAGAGTCACCATGGGGACTAAAGCCGAACCCAATTCTGCTATGGAGAAATCAAAGTACTTCAACAAAGTTGATGAGGAATTTGGAATGCTTTGTATTAGCATTTATAGGGACCTGATATTCCATTTAGATAGTATTAGAAAACCCAATTAACTTTTTCTCAATATTGAGTCACTATTCTGGAATACTGATGAGATGAGAGGCCACTAACTAGAAAATGTGTCGATCTCAGTGAGCCCATATCACTATGAGACAATCCAAGACTTGTTCACCAAGTTTAAAGCATTGGTGATTTATATGAAACCATGTGTCATAGATAATAAAGAGGAGAAACTGATATTGTCTATCCTTTCTAAGTTAAGGCCTGAGTATTCAGTTTTTTTCTCAAAAATTCTCTCAAGCAAGCTCACAGCTAGAAATTGGAGGATGCGTGTGCTAGAATACTTCATGGAGTCTTTGAATCAGAAGAAAGAAAAATTAGTGCAGATGGGCACCATCAAATCCAGTAAGGATAAATCAATTTCTGCACAAGTTTTGAATCCAGTCAAAGGAAATAATAAATCCAAGGATTCAAAGTAGCAAAGATTGAAGGAGAACAAGCATTCCTATACAGAAAGCTCCAGTTCAATTGATGAGGATTCGAAAGGCAGGAGGATGAAGAGTAAGAAAGAGATACGCACACGTGGTTATTTCATAGGTTAACATCATGAAAAATATTTCTTCAAAAATATCATGGAAATCATGACCAAAATTGTTGAGGAGAACAATATTAATGTTCCAGACTTTGCAAGCCTAGAGGGGAGCATAAGATCTCTTTGGAGCAAGAAAATGGTAAGTACATGCATGCTTTGAGTGCAAGGAAGAAACCCATTTTGAATATATATTTTTCATATTTATTTGTTTCTTATGTATAGTATGGTATATCAAAATATTAATCCTCCATCCCTCCCTTCAAACAAACCCAAAACAATTCACTAAAGTTTCCTAAAAAAACTAGTCAAATTTTCAGTAGTTTTCGATATGTCTCCTAAAAGATCTCTCCCACTGTATTCATATCCTTTAATTTCTGATTTTTAAGGTTATATATAGGATGATATATAGGTTACATAATTCTTAAACCAATTTTCCCAACCTTTTGATGTCAAAATACCGGACAACCCTCAGGCCCACTAGTTGGAAAATCTCAAAATTGCCTAGTTTCCAATACTATGTCATGTGTGCATGTTGTTTTTATGTCTTGCCTATGATTCATTGGTTTTACATCCATGTCATTGGCCATTATGGTACTTCTTTTCCAAATTTCTGGAATTGATCTTACCACCCATGGTTCAAGTTTCAAATCTCCAGACCCTTCAGGTTCGCTCAACTGTTAGTGTGATCTAGTTACTCACTTTTCTCCCACTATGGACACATTCGCTCATGGAGACACTATACATATGATATTATATGTTTTATATGACCCATTTTCTGATATTCTAGAGAATCATGATCTTTGGTACAGATTTATGAATGTGCTTCATCAAATTGGGAAGAATATTCATGGTTTTACTCATGATATGGAAGCTACACATGAGGAAGATTTTGTTGAATATTTTAATGATATTTGGGAAACAGTTTTCAAAGATATATTTTCCGTTATTTATTATGCTTCTATATCATAGTATTATTGCATCAAAATAAATTCTTATGATTCTCCTCCATCAACAAATGATAACCTTCAAGCGACCTCTCCACATGTTCTTTGTCTATAACACATTGATGCATTGATGCTCGATCTTGGCATTAACAACATCTTCACCAACTCCATAACCAAGAAGTTGTTCATTCATCTCACTAAAGTGATGAATAGGACCTTGTGAATACTTTTTTTTCATCTCTATGTCATTTCCATTCTTGAGGGAGGATTTCCCCCATGAGGTTTTTCCTCTTTCCTCGTTTTACATGGACACATAAAACATTTTATTGTAAGAGGTGACTTGAGCCTTTGTTTCCAAGGCCTCCATAATATTTTGGTATAATTTTTACTAACTTAGTATTAAGGGGGAGTTAGACCAATAATCCACCTTATTACCATGGTCATACACCTAGGTGACATTTTCATTTTTCTTATACTTATGTCATATGGTATAACTTAGGTTATACCGATCAATATTGGTCTATTAGGTGATTTTGTCTCATTCAATGATAGTTGAGGTGCTCCAATTTTATCATCCTAACAATTGAGGTGCTCTAGTTTGATCATCCTAGCAACCTAGGTTCCCTTATTAATGAGAGGAAACTCCTCATCCCTTAAATCAGGGAATATGTTTGACTAGGGGCACTTGTGTATGAATGTGGTTTTTTTTTGGCCTTCTTAGGCATTCATTACATCCTAGAGCCTCTCCCACTGACACATTGTTAGAAAAGTAATCCTACCCCTTAATACCTTAGTCTTACTCCTTAGTCAATTTTATTGCATTTTATGCATTATTACACTATGGTTTGGACTTAGGGTGCTTAGTTGGACCAAAATCCAGTTAAATTGGTGCATTCACACCCACATTAGCACTCCATATCAGTCAAATATCCACATGTGTGCCTTCATCATTGATGGTACGCTACCATTCATTGAATGTGGACAGTTTGGTTGACTAGGAGCACTAGAGGTGGATTTTGTCCATTTTTAGTTGATTTGGTGCATTTAATGCCACCTAGAGCCTCTCACCCACCAATTTTTCCACCCCCACACTTTCCAAAGAGTAATTATTTCTGTTGATGTATTTGTAACTTTGGAATTTATTTATCTATGTATCTTATGTATTGTAACCCGATGTTTATTCTGGGATGTATCTATAATGTAATTGAGTGATGTTGTCATGCCTCGATGTTCCGATCAGAAGGATCAATAATGTAAACAAGTCATGTCAAGTGATTGTGGGTAACCCTACGATTGTCTAAGGGTTAAAGTCCCTGCATTTTTGGGGCACTAGGGTTATTAGACTCTCCTAGTAGAGGTCGGCCCTAGTAGGGTTTTAGTAATGTCATGATTAGTATAAATAGAGAGCTGGACTCTCTATTTAACACACAACTCATACACATTCAAGTGTAGTGCATAGTTGAGGAAGGAGAAGGCACTAGGGCTAGATAAGAAGAAGGTTACTGTTATCGGGAGATCACTTACTATTTTGGGCTTTTACTATTTTGGTGCTGATTCTATCTCCGAGGAAGTTGTGGGGTTTTCTCCATTATGGTTTCCCGAGGAAAAAAGATGTGTTCATTGTCTCTTGTGTTTTATTGTTGTACTTGTAATTCTCTCAGTTAAAGATCCTAATAATGCTAGCTTAATGTTGAAAAACTAACATGGTATCAGAGCTAACCTGAGAAGAAGACACTGTGCAGCTACGGTAACTAGGTATTCCTAGTTTGTGGATCTTCCTCCATATATTTTCGTCAAAAGTAAGGTGTAATAACTCTCCTCCTTAGGGCGCATATTTCTCTCGAAGCAGAATCCAATTCTTAGGTTTTTCAGTTTTGGACCTGTCACTGCTACCAAAAATTAGGGCTTTTTACAGAAGAGGAATTTTTCAGTGAGCCTAGGCCTGGATTGATCTCCTCCCCAAAATAGAATTTATGGTTAAATTTCAAGGCATTTGGGTGGACAAAACTCTGGAAAAGAAAAACCCTAATTTGCTCCTGATCTAGTACTACGGGATTTCAGCTTTAAATCCAAATATGACACCTTGACCTGGTAAAATCTAAATCTTTTGTATTTCCATTTGAGGTTCTCAGTTTTAAGATGTCTCATCATACCAAGCTTGATGAAAATCTTTAGGGAGCTGATAACTTCCGAGCCTGGAAGTATAGGATCTCCCTGGCCCTGGAAGAAAATGAGTTAGACTCCTACATCCATGAGGAGGTTCTAGTCCCAGAGGGAGATGAGGCAAAGGCCTTACATAAGAAGAAGATGGTTATGGAAAAGAGGATCATTGCTGGTTCTATCAAGGATCACCTTATCCCATAGGTGTCCTCTCTCAAGACACCTAAAGCTATGTTTGATGCCCTAACCAAATTGTTTGAAGGGAAGTACATAGACCGGAAGATGACTCTAAAGAATCAACTGAAGAATGTGAAGATTCAAAATGCAGAGACCATCCAGTCTTAATTCACAAGGGTTTCTCAGATCAAGGAACAATTAGAAGCTGTATATGAAGAAGTGGAGAGTGCAGAGATTGTGATGACAAATCTGAATGGCATTCGTAGGTCATGGGATTCATTCATCCAAGGAATCTGTGCCACAAAGAAATTAGTCAAATTCAGCAGACTATGGGAAGAATTTTCTCAAGAATAATCATGGATAGCAGCTCGAGAAGAGAATATGGGAAGTCAATATCAAGCTCTCACAGTTCACTCCAAGAAAGGCAGAAGAAAACCTCATCACTCCAAAGGTAAGAATCCTCATCATAGAGATAACAATAGAAAGGACCTATCTAGATTAAGATGTTATACATGTGATGAAATATGACAGTTTGCAAAAGATTATTTTAAGAACAAGGTCCACTTTCATAAAAGGAAGGGGAACAAAATAAGACATCGTGCTCATGCTACAGAGGACGATGAACCTTCCAAGAAAAGAACCAGATATGAAAGTGAAGATTCTTCAAGCGAGGATGAATATGTTTTGATCTCCGCTCTCACAGGTAACATTACTCATGGAAGCAATGATTGGCTTATAGATAGTGGGGCTTCCAAACATATGACTGGATTCAAGGAATCCTTTGTGAGACTATCAGAACATGAATCACCTCACAAGGTGAAACTAGGAGATGACTACCAATATCAAATAAAAGGTAGTGGGGAATCTTCCTATAAACTAGACTCTGGAAAGTCTCTAACAATGAAGGAATTATTTTTTGTGCTAGGACTCAAGAAGAACCTCCTCTCCATATCTACACTAGATGCAAAAGGAATGAAGGTTGCATTCATAGATGGAAAAGTCATCATGTGGCCAAGAGGAAAGATTATCGATGATGTGGTGGTGATTGGAGAACAAGAAGGAGGATTGTACAAATTAAAGGGCCATCCAGAACAAGCATTGGTCCATGAAACAGTAGATCCAAGTGAACTTTGGCGTAGAAGGCTTGCACATGTGTATTACAGAGCACTTCCAATTGCAAGCAAAGCAGTTGAAGGTCTTCCAGAATTCCAAGAAAAACATGATGGGTTTTGCAAAGGATGTGCGAAAGGAAAGAATACAAAGAATAAATTTCCTAGTAGTGAAAGCAAAGCCAAGGGAATCCTAGAAATAATCCACTCCAATGTATGTGGTCCTATGTCATCAAGCTCACTAAGCGGGTATGCATATTATGTTTCTTTTATTGATGATTTTTCTAGGAAGATGTGGGTTTACTTCAAGAAGAACAAAGAGGAAGTATTCAGCAAATTCAAGGAATTCAAAGCCTTGATCAAGAACCACACTGAAAAGAAGATAAAAAAATTTCGATCAAACAATGGCAGAGAATTCACTTTGAATGAATTCAAAGAGCTATGTAAATATTCAGGGATTAAGAGGGAGTTGTCCACTCCTTATAATCCACAATAGAATGGGATTGCGGAATGATAGAATAGAAATATCATGGAAGTAGCAAGAGCTATGCTTCATAATCAAGATCTTCCTATGCATCTTTGGGCTGAAGCTGCTAGAATAGTAGTGTATGTAAATAACCGTACTCCACATAGAGTACTCAAGAACAAGGCTCCAAAAGAAGTCTTCTCCGGAAAGAAACTAGAAGTCATCCATCTCAGAATATTTGGCTGTCCTGTGTACATACACATTCCAAAAGAAAAGAGAACAAAATTAGATCCTTTAGGAAAGAAGCATATTTGTGGGATACTCTGAAATCTCAAAGGCTTACAGAATATATTTCCCAAGATACAAGAATATTGACATCAGCAGGGATGTGACATTTGATGAAGACACAGCGTAGAACAAGTCCAGAAAGAAACCTGCTGAAAAACCTGAAGAAGCAGAAGCACCCATAATTCATGATACAACCATGAACGAATAAACTCAAGAATAAGATCAAGAATTTGAAGAACCACAAAGACCTGTAGATCCACCTCTGGAGAAGAATCCTCATAAGAGGAAACCTTCTTGGCTAGGAGAACTTATCCAAGGTGCAGAATCATATGGGGCTCCAGAAGAGAATCAAAAATAAAGAAAGAGGACTAGATCTTGCTTCGAGCATGTAGCATTACTATGTGATTTCATTGATAAAGAGCCTTCCAGTTATGAAGAAGTGGTAGAATGGAAAGAATGGAAGGATGCTATGATCAAAGATTACCAATCAATCATGAAGAATGATGTTTGGCATGTTGTCCCAAGACCAGATGGGAAGTCAGTTGTAACTTCCAAATGGATCTACAAGATCAAACATGCTGCAGACGGTATCATTGAAAAATATAAAGCAAGATTTGTGGCTCGGGGTTTCTTTCAGAAAGAAGGAATATATTATGAAGAAACCTTTGCTCCTATAGCTAGATACACTTCCATAAGATCAGTACTTTCTCTGGCTGCAGTGATGAAAAGGAAGATACACTGGATGGATGTCAAGAAGAGGAACTGTATGTAGAACAACCACTCGATTTTGAAACACATGTAAGAGAGTCTCATGTGTGCAGATTGAAGAAATCCTTGTATGGTTTGAAACAGGAACCCAAGACCTGGTATGGTATAATTGATAGCTTTCTATCCAATTTGGGCTTTACCAAGAGTAAAGTAGATTCCAACCTTTACTACAAGGTTGAATATGGCAACCCAGTGATGCTTCTACTATATGTAGATGATCTATTTGTGATAGGTACAGATGGGTTGATTACTGATACAAAGAGAAAGCTTGCTGTTGAGTTTGAAATGAAGGACTTGGGGATGATGCATTACTTTCTAGGTATGGAGGTGTGGCAGAGTACAGATGGAATCTTCCTTGGACAAGGGAAGTATGCAGTAGAGATCCTGAAGAGGTTTGGGATGATGGACTGCAAAGCTATGGCCACACCTATGTCACCGAATCTGAATCTCTTGAATGATGCTTCATCATATTCGATTGATGATACGATGTATCATCAGATGATTGGGTCTTTGATGTACCTAATGAACACGAGACCAGATATTTGCTTTGCTGTGAACACCTTGAGCCAGTTCCTGACAGATCCGAGACATGTTCACTTGATTGCTGCATAGCATATTTTGAAGTACCTGAAGGGTACAGTTGATTATGGGCTCAAGTACGATGCAAATCAAAAGATTAACTTGGAGGGTTATGTTGATTCAGATTGGGCAAGTAGTGCCAATGATAGGAAGAGCACTTCAGGGTGTTGCTTCAGTATGGGATCAGATGTGATCTCTTGGTTTAGCAGGAAGCAATCCTGTGTGGCACTGAGTACAGTTGAAGCAGAGTATGTCGTATCTTGTTCAGCTAGTTGTGACGTAGTATGGTTGAGGAAGGTACTGTCTGATTTATTTGATCTCTAGTTGGATGCTACTTGTATACATTGTGAAAACTAGAGTTGCGTGAAGTTGTCAGAGAATCTAGTGTTCCATGAAAAGTTGAAGCATATCGAGATCAAGTATCACTATATAAGGGATATGGTGTAGTGGGGAGTAGTGAAGCTCTAGTATGTTGTGACAACAGAACAGATAGCTGATGTGTTGATGAATCCATTAGCTAGGGTGAAGTTTGAGTACTTCAGGGAGAAGCTTGGTGTTCTCCAGATCGAAGTTTCCTCCAAGGGAAAGTGATGAGTCCCATAGCCATTCTGACATGGTGAGAGGATTGGTTCCTTCCATGGTTAGATGTAAGGGCTGAGCCATTCTGTCATGGTGAGAGGATTGGTTCCTTCAATGTCAGATATGAGTGCTGGCCATTCTATCGAGTAGGACATATGTAAGGGAAATTGCGATTCTGGAAATGGAGGTACCTGGTTAGTTACCAGGAAAACTCAATCTAGGATTGAGAAGCCATTCTGATGTGATAGACAGATGCGTTCCCACTTGATCAGATGTAAGGGCTGAACCATTCTGTCATGGCTAAAGGATTAGGTTCCTTCCATGTCAAATGTGAGTGTTGGCCATTCCGACGAGCAAGCCAGATGTAAGGGAAACTGCCATTCTCTAGGAGAATGGAGAAACCTGGTCAGTTACCAGGTAGCTCAGTCGAGGACTGGGGGCCATTTTGATGTGACTGTAGGATTGGTTCCTACAAGATCATATATGAGTGCAGAGCCCTTCAATCATTGTGAGCAGGATGTGTTCCTTCCTGGATGGATGTAAGTGTAGATCCTTTTCATCATTGTGAGTAGATTGTGTTCCCACCTAGATGAATGTAAGTGTACATCCTTTTCATCATTGTGAGCAGGATATATTTCTTCCTGGATGAATGTAAGTGCAGAAATCTTTCATCATTGTGAGAAGGATGTGTTCCAGCCTAGATGAGAGTCTTTCATCATTGTGAGCAGGATGTGGTTCTAGCCTGGATGGAAGAACACAGATCTTCCATCATTGTGGTAGGATGTGGTTTTGGCCAGGATGAAAGTATGAAAATATTCCATCATTGTGGTAGGATGTGGTTCCAGCCTAGATGAAAGTACAGAACTCTTCCATCATTGTGAGCAGGATGTGGTTCCGGCCTAGATGGAAGAATAGAGATCTTCCATCATTGTGGTAGGATGTGGTTCCAGCCTAGATGGATGTGAGTATTGTGCCTTTCTAATGAGTAAGTTAGATATAAGTGCTGAAGAAGACCTACATGGAGGCTAGGCCTAAAACCAGCATGAAAAAGGGTTGGCTCTATAGAACTTCCTATGATGATAAGAATGATGAGATAGCACCCGTGATGATCCAGATCAAGCAGTGATCTAGATCTAGTGATGATGATCCAGTAGTAATGATCTAGATCGAGAGATGATCCAGATCCAGTGATGATGCCCAGTGATGATCCATATCCAGTGATGATCCAAATCCAGTGATGATGTCTAGTGATGATCCAGATCCAGTGACGATGTCCGATGATGATCGAGATCGAGTGATGATCCAGATCTAAATATGAAGATTTAAAGATGAAGATGACTTGAAGACTAAGAAGACTTGAAGATGTAGATGATGAGATGATATAATTGATACAGAGAAGAATACCAGTGCTGAGAATTGTGTCGAAAGAATACCTTCCTAGTTAAGAGGGAGTGTTGATGTATTTGTAACTTCGGAATGTATTCATCTATGTATTTTATGTATTGTAACCTGATGTTTATTCCAGGATGTATCTATAATGTAATTGAGTCATGTTGCCATGCCCCGATGTTCTGATCGAGAGGATCAATAATGTAAACAAGTCATGTCAAGTCATTATGGGTAACCCTCTGATTGTCTAAGGGTTAAAGTCCCCGCAGTTCCGGGGCACTAGATTTATTAGACTCTCCTAGTAGAGGTCAGACCTAGTATGGTTTTAGTCATGTCAGGATTAGTATAAATAGAGAGCTAGACTCTCTATTTAACACACAACTCATACACACTCAAGTGTAGCGCATAGTTGAGGAAGGAGAAGGCACTGGGGATTGATAAGAAGAAGGTTACTGTTGTCAGAAGATCACTTACTATTTTGGGATTTTAGTGTTTTGGTGCTGATTCTATCTCTAAGGAAGTTGCGGGGTTTTCTCCATTTATGGTTTCCACAAGGAAAAAACACTATGTTCATTGTCTCTTGTGTTTGATTGTTGTACTTGTTATTCTCTTAGTTAAAGATCCTAATAATGCTAGCTTAAATGTTGAAACACTAACAATTTCTCCATGTCACCTCAAGCACGTCTACAAAACAATTCGTGGCCATTTGGTCTAATTTGGAGAATGTTTTGCCCACGTAAGGGGGATTGAGTCCAATTTGGCCAATTTCACTTATACAGTCACATTGGGATTCATAGACCTCATGAAACACTTCTGATGTAATATAAACCTGCTACCAACATGTTTAAATGTTAGACATTCAAAATATAACCTGTTTCTGTTCACATTGCATGTGTAAATTGCTTCTCATTAAATGGTTTTTTGATGGTTTTGCATCAAATTTGATTTGTGAGTTTCTATAAGGATCATATATCTTGTTGTAGATCAAAATTATCACATGGTATCAGATATGAGTGGAGTTTATTGAGTTTTAGATCAATCCAGAATGTTTTGAGCCGCATTTCTAGAGAAATTCCAGATAAAATTGAGTGGTTTTTGTAGGACATTTGAAAATTTCATCACCATTAGCGCAGGAAAAAATGGAATCTAACCAAATATTTTTAACTCATTTCAAATTATTTGATTGGAAGGAAGACATGGTTATTCAATTGATATCCAAGGGTCTCTACAAAGTTACCATGGGCATAGAGGTGGAGCCAAACTCTACTATAGAGAAAGCCAAGTACTTCAATAGATTGGATGAAGCATATGGATTTTTATGCCTGAGTATCTCAAAAGATATTTTGTTCCACATAGACAGTTTAATCACCCCCAATGAATTCTTGGTAAAACTAGAGACACTCTTTGGGAAAACTGATGAGCTAAGAGGACACCAACTTGAGAACAAGCTCATCAGCCTGAGCCTATCACACTTTGACGCTATCCAAGACTTCTTCACTAAGTTTAAGTCACTTTTGTTGCATCTAAAGAAAATTTGGATTGAGAATAAAGAGGATCAATTGATTCTGTCCATCCTTTCGAAGCTCTGGCCAAGATTATTGGAGCAATCTAGGTGTGTTATTTTTCTCTCTTTTACCGCTTTCTTGCATATTTTGTGAATAAATTAGATTGTGAATATTTTCTTAGCTCCTAGATATCACTGTGAAGTAATTCTCACAAAAATAAAACACTTATGTTGATCAAATAAATCACTCACAAGATCTATTACTTACATGTCAACTTCTCATTCAATACTACACTATACAACAGTTAAGATAAACACCAAAATCTATGCCACCAATATCCAATATAATAATCAATGTCTATATCAAACATCAAGATATATTCCAATATAACCATTACCATATCCTCCATAACATATTCAATGAATTCAAATATATATACCAATATATAGGACCACATACTAAGATCAAAGATGAACTCTATCCATGAGAGACATGTGTCATCACAAGAGAAACCCATAATAATGAACTATACCTTTTTTAAGATCAAAATATGAATAAGGAATTGATAAACCAAAATGAAATCTATATCATGTCATCACATATCCCTCACAATAAGCTTTCCAATGATCTAATAATTTTGTAATTATGATTCTGTATGAAAAAGTTATGCCAATTTTAGTGAACCTCTTCAATCCTCAAAGATGCGCAAAAGTTTCTCCTCCACAAAGTTTCACACTTTTCTCCAAGAGTTGTGAAATACCAAAGAGATACTTGATTGATGAACAAATGAAATTTTTGATATTCTATTTATATAAGTTGTGGAGGAAAGTTAGTACCTCAAACTGGGCCGACATGCAATTCAAAATTATAAATAATTAAATTCTCTTTTCTTTGGTCGACTGACCCAAAAAGGTGGGGTACACCAACTTCAAAAATTTATATCTGTTCAACCGTAAGGAGTTATAACATTCTCCACATATCAACGAAAATGGCTTGATGAGGACTATCTCCCTATGATGATTTTATTTGTAAATTCTTGGTCTGATACATTGAAATTCTTAATTTTTTTTAGGATTCAAAGATTCCACACATAAATGTGCCAAAGACCATGTTACCTTATGCATAAGTTCCAAGTTCAAAGGTCTCAATGGCAATCATTAAAGGAATGAGATATTTGATGGTATTGACATCCATAGACTTCACATCAACAAGGATAATAGCTCCACCATATACTCATCATATCAAGGTATCAAGGACCACAACACCACCAATCAATTGAGAAAAAAGACTCTTTTCAAGAATATCGTCATCATATTTGAGGTCTCCATATAATTAAAAACATATCCAATGGTTCCGATAGAGTGAGTGATGAGCTATTGAATGGTGATAGATGTAGGTTTTTCTAAGACATTATTAGTCGTTGGGTTCTCCCATTCTTGAGATGACGAGAAGATCGAAAGAATCAGATGTACTAGAAAAAGATATTACATGGGAAGGGATACATGTTGTTACCAGATGTAATCAGTCTTGTAATAGTACATAGGTTGTCCTGGGATGTAATAAGTCATGTCAGGTCATCCTAGGATGCAATGAATCCTATATTAGTATGTAGGTTATACTTGAATGCAATGATTCCTGGAAGATCATCCTTAGATGTAATCAGTCCAATCATGGTACGTAGGTTATCCTTGGATGTAATGAGTCCTTTATTTTGTCCTTGGATGTAATGAGTCCTGACATGGTACAAAGGTTTTCCTTGGACATAATCATTTCTTATGTGTTCCCATGTTGGATATGATGAGAGGTCACAAGGAACTTGGTGTGTGCCTAAGAAATTCTTGCATAGTGTTAGACACGGTTCATCATTGTGACGTAATGAGTCTTGGCATGCTTCTTGTTTGGTATAATGTGGGTTCATCATAGAGATACATGATTCACTTGGTGTTCTCCAAGGAGATTCTCACATAGTGGTAGAATCATGTCATTATTGAGATGCAATGAGTCACGGCATGCTCCTATGTTGGTATAATGCAGGTGGTGTGTGGTCTGCATCTGGCTTGTGCTCCATGTGCGATGATGAGATGATCTAGATATGACACGATGAATGTAAGCGACGTAGGTGATTCTAGATGAAAATTAATGTATGGTCCTGGGCTATACCTATGCGATGGATTTATCATGGATATGATGAAGACCAAAATGAGGACTAATTCTACATCCAACATGAAATAGGGGTTGTTCTGTAAAAACTTCCTATTACGAATAGATATATGTCACTATTCAATTATCAATAAGATGAGGACTATGTCAACAATGAAAAATGATGATCCAACTATGATGTCATCACCATATGTGTGTATGACTATGGAGAGATAATACATTCCTAGTTAAGAGGGAGTGTTGTTGTATTTGCAACTTTGAAAGACATTTTGATGTGTCTTATCACTGTATATTGTTGTACCCCAATTGGATATTTTTCCCCCCCTTTCAGGACATCATTATTGTATATGGTCATTCAGGTAAACCTTGTGTTGTAAGTCGGGGAAGTAGTCCCCAACTTGAATATAATAAAATGTATTTTTGAGTCTCCATATGTGAGGTTAACCCTATTAGGGTAAGAGGTCAGCCCAATCAATTTATTTTGTCAGTCAATTGATGTGTATAAATAGAGAGGTTCCCTCCCTCAGTTATACACTCACTCACTCACTCACTCAAGATCACATGAGGAGAGAGCTGCATAAGAATTCTTATATATGGGTTTTTCCATCTTGTGATATTTTCTTAGTGATGGAACTATTCTGAGGAAGTTTACAGAGTTTTCTCCTTTATGGTTTCCCCAAAGAAAATATTTGTGTCTTTTGTATCTCCTATATCTTATGGAGTCTTGTTGTGCTTGATATTCTTTCAAATAAATATCCTAATCAACTTGAATAAAATTAGAAAAAATACTAAATAATTAATGTATATCTCTTATATGTAAATATTATGCATTTATTTGAACACCTAGGATCATTTCTAGAGGAATTTTTCATAGTATGAGAGTACTTTAAAATTATGATTATGAATTTCATCATATGGAACAATATTAGATGTAAGAAGTTCATGGATGGAAAATTCCGTATGCTCCATGACTCCCATACATGTACTAATATTTATGACAAGAATTTAGTAGTTTGGAAGAACTTATAGAAAACATGGAATCCGTATGAGTAATGGTAAAGGGAAACTTCGAATATTGTTGGATCCTATACACATCTAGAATCTAGATGAGAGTTCAAGGAATTGAAACATCTTCTATCGATTTCACACTCAACATAACAATCATATGAATGACACAAAAATCAGGTTGAATTTGTTTCTCAGAGATTTATTAACATCTCATGAAAGTATCACATGGATAATAAATGTTATGGAAAAATAAAAGAAGGACAAATTACAATGTGCAATATTAATCTCAATAAAATCCCATTACTTGCAAATAAAATCCACCAACTCAACAATCCTAGGGAGGATCTAAAAATTTCCATCCTTGAATAATGAATTCAAATTAAATTATATAGGACTCTCATGAGTAATTTCCTTTTGTTATTCTTAATTTATTCAAAAAAAACCTGTAGACCTGGCATTTTCACTTTATACTTACAATTTTCTAACAATTTTGTCTTGTTCATTTTTTCTTACTCAAGCCCTTCTTAGTGCCTCTAGATTGAGATGCTTTTTCTCTCATGTACACATTTGGTTGTACACCTATCTACCCTACTAATTGACCTATTGGTTTGGTCATGTTAGTGCCAATATCTAGACTAGGTTGAAGGTAGGGAAATCCCAAACATGAAAGGGCACAAATATTAATGATTTTAGAGGTTAATCGAGGATTAAATTTAGGTTTGAGGTATTCTTTGAATACTCAGGTTTCTTTGACAATTTATTGTGGATAAAATTGTAGATGCAAAGGAAATTTAACAAAGGAATTTGATGGATCCAGGAAGTACAAAATTGAATACGAAAGGAGTGAAATGAGGAACACAAATCATGAATAATAAGAACTCATGGGAAAATTTATTATGGATATATAGGGATCGAATGTACTCAGTTGTATTTAGCATATCATTGTAATTATTTACATTTTACAAAGGATAAGATGGGATATTTATGAATTTTATAGCAACATAATTCATAAAAGCATTGCATACAAAATACTTCCATACACAGAGAAATTATAACTTACATTAAAGCTCATACACAAAATCAAAATAACTTTCAATTTTTGTAACAATATTTATCATTTAATCTTGAGGAAAGAATCAATGATACTTGCATCAACTCTAATAATACTATTATTCTTGAATATCTTTCACATGTAGCTTCATAAAGAGATGGATATAAATTGATAAACATAGGGGAGAGATAACTACACAATGGCATTTAGGTCTTGCTTCAGATCGGAAGACGAGAGCCGCGCTGCTGAGTTAGGGTTTTCGCCATCGCTGAGGGCTTCGGCCTCCTGCCGCCCCTCCAGCTTCTCTCGTTGCCGCCAGAACGAAGCTCCTCCAGCTCCCCTCCTGTTCGGGCCTTCTCTTCTCAGTAACCTCCATGGCGGCCGTTGGATCAGGCGCCTCTCCTACGCGAGCTTCTCCAGATCGCCCGCCCGTTCTTGCAGCTGCCTTCTCCGTGGCTGTCCCGATCCGCGTCGGCCCCTCTCCTTCGGTTTCGGTTCCCTCCTCTGGCTCTCTCAAGGACGTGGCCCCTCTACGGAGGGACGGCCCTTCTTTCAAAGAAGTGGCCTCTCGACGGGGAGAGCCCTCGGTTCCGCCCTCTGTGATTCTGGAAGCCCCAGCGATCTCCATCCAGATGCCGAATGAAGCTCTGGAGTTTGCTTCTGAGTTAAGCAAGACTTCCTTGGTTTGCAGATTCAATGGCTTCTGGCCTAGCCTGGAAGACCTCCGATCCTGGATCTCTTCTGCTTGGTCCCCTCTGATTGAAGGTGAGGTTGTTGCTTTCCCTTGTGCCAAGGGTTTCTTCGTGGCTATTTTTGAATCCTTTGAAGATAGATTCAAGGTTTCCAGCTCCGGGCTGTGGTTCTGGGGCAGAGCAGGGCTGTCCATGAAGCCATGGACCCCTGAATTTGACCCATCTACGGCCTCCATCTCCTCTGCTCCAGTCTGGGTGAGACTCCCTTCCCTTCCCCTGCATTTCTGGGAGGATAAATCTCTTCAGTCTATTGGAAACGGTCTCGGGAAATTTCTCTGCAATAGTCCAGATGAGAGTATAGAACGAACCACGTTTGTAAGGATCTGTGTAGAAATGGACTTCAAAAATGGATTCCCAGCAGAAATCAATCTTCTCGGCAAGGGCTACTCTTGGACCCAAAAGATCGACTACGAGAATCTCTGCTTCAGATGCAGGGTCTGCTTTGAAACAGGGCACATAGCCAGTAACTGCGAGAAATCATCCGGAAAAAGAAGATTGCCCCGAAGCCAAAGGCCCACTTGGTGGAAAGAAGCACCTCCGGAGAAGCAAGCCAAAGGGAAGCCCCCAGCATCAGACCCAGAAAAGGAATCCGAATCCGCCCCCAAAGAACTTGCTCAGAGGACAGACCCAGTAGAAATACCTCTGCCCACATCGCCAAAGCCAACCTAGTGAGTCTCAAGCTGGGATGATATTGCAGATGTCGAAGAAACAAAAGGTCAGACGGAAATCCATGATCAAGGCCAAAGCAGCGAATGGCAGACAGTATCAAAAAAAAAAAAAAACCTATCCAACATCGGGTAGCTGTAATGACTCAAAGTCGAACAAGCTCGCTGAATTAGCTACCTTCAAGTAGCAATATTGAAGTACTGAATGACAGAAGCTCTCTCTTCTGATGTAATGAACCCAGTGGCTTGCCACTGATTTTAATACAAAATCTTCCATTTCTTATTGTCTAAAAAAAACTACACAATGGCATTTCACTAATATCAGATAAAATACTTTACATCACAATCATACACACTGACTAAACAATAGAATAAAGAATGATTCTAGTTCTCAAATTGGAATCCTCTTGCTCGTTTACTAAGACTAACATTATATAGGGATCATAGGCGCGTGAATACAATTTGTAAATGATTTGAATCCTATATAAAAGTAATAGTTTTTTAGTATTCACTTTATTACATCAAAATCTTACATTTACAACAACAACAAAATTCTTCTTGCGTCTTCCTCCCTTTTTCTTCCCTCTAATCAGTGATTTTTGACCATGCATACTCTGTTGACCTAGAGGCCTGGAATAACTAGGCAGAACTCCAAATTTTCCCATGATATGGATTAGTTCATTATAAGTCAGGTCTCCAGTTTGTATATAGCATCTAGGTAACATGAATTCTAGCAGAGTTCATTATCCTCTAATTAGTTGCATTGTTACTACTTAGCAATGTTGTTGAGGTGAAGGATTATCTTGTTGACATACATGAGGTGTGTGTGTGTGTGTTTTTTCTATTATGAATATGTTGTAGATTTACTTTGTCTAGTGTGACGTTTCTCATGTGGTAAAGATAGTTTGTGATATCTTACTACTAGATTTCAATCTTTTCCTACTAGAATATTGTTAGCTTTCAAATTTTCTATTTCCATCTCTACGTCTGAATGTGTCTCATATGTGAGAGGTGCCATCTCATTAAATATTATATTTAACTTGGCACAAATGTGAAAGGGATTCATTAATATTTCAAATGTATGATTTCCACTGATAACTCCTTCCATCTCATGTTCAGGTTCTTTATTTGTTTTTTCTTTGATTTTATTCATATATTATTCTTTGGAATAGAACTATGCATTTCCATCCCATAACAAGGGAAGGAAAAGATTTGTAACCCCAGTAAACATTGCTTTGAAATATTTAATATCATCAACCAATACATTTGTATTGTTTTTCATTACTCTACATAGTGTTTTCTTTATCATCATTCTTTTAACAATCTTTATCACTTGTGTTCCACTAGTAAGTTCCCAATATTCTATTTGTTAGTTAGTCAATCTTCTTAGATAATCAATTCATCTCCTAACATGTGTAGGATTATATCCTAGTGTTGCATTTACTTTCTTGATCTCAGTAGTTTCTAATTTATAGACTTCCATTTCCATTATCATTAAGTTAATGAACTACCTGTTATCTCCTAAATAAATTAGTCCTCAATAAATTAGACTTAGAAAATTTATTTTGTGTAGTGATAGGAAGTCTAAAACATTTTTTAAGAATTTGAGGCTCATTGTGAGAGCTTTGATTGTTTAATAAAGTATGGAAATCCTTGGACTCTATTTTTCTAATAATAAATCGAAGCTCAGCTTTCAGTGGCTTAGGTGAACATCTCAACTGTTCATTAGCCACAAAAAATCCCAGCTTTCGACAGCTTAAAAATAGAATTCAGGTCTAATTTAGCCACTGAAAGTGAAATAAAGTTAAAATGGTTGGTGCAACCATCAGCATGAAAAGCACTACCAAAGCCATTAACCACCAAAAATACAAGATCTGCAGTCAATCATGAGTTGGTAAGAGGGGCCATTATGAGATTGAGGTGACCTATCTAAGCACCAATCCCTCTCTTCCCTCCACCTATCCCAAGTCTGTGAATTAATTACCACAACCATCGAGTTTCCAGTTTGAATGATTTCGTTCCCTGCACTGGCCAGTTCATGGGCCTCATAAAAATACACCTTCACCTTGCTCAAATCACAATTTCTAGTTAAATCCATCAAAATCAGCACCCCCCCTCTTTAATTCATTCCGCATTCCTTCCATGTGTCCTCACTGACCCAAGGTCCCCTGAATTTCGTGATGTAATTGTCTTCTCCAAGGTTTGAATTTTCAGTTTTGCAGGTGCAGAAGAACATTCTAGGAAATGAAGAGAGGAGGAACTTCCCTAAGAAAGGAACTGGGTGATATTGGCTACCTTGAATCACATCCAGAGGTATGTCAGTTGTTCAAGGACTCAGGATGCTATAAATTTTGCAAAAATATTCAAGGTTCTCATCAGCAAGTGGCAGAAGCATTTTCTCTCACCTTTGATGGCTCAAAAGCACTGATTGGCAAAGAATAATTCCAGGTGGATGAAGCTTTGACAATTGAAGTGACAGAGCTCCCAAGTACTAGGGAAATTTGGTTTAAAACCACTATCACAAGGAATGTAGAATTCAGGTCTTACCTAAAACCTGAGCACAAAACATTGTATGGAAGAAGAGAATCTTTACATCCTGGCTAGAGGAAAAATCATAGCACCTGATGAAGGAAATTTTGGTCTACATAACTTGTGAGGGAAGGTACAATAGGGTAATGATATACCATTTTAAATTAATGAATCATTTCACTAGCATGAGCCCCTTGAACCTTCCTTTTTACCTCTACAAAAGACTGACTAAAATGGCTCATCAAGTTAGAGCTAAGCCAACCAAGATTGCAGGAAGGTTATCCCATCATGGCTTGATGAAGCTAATTGTTCTTGAACTGCTGCAAAGAAGGAATGTTGTCTGTACATACTTCCTATTCTGGAATGAATTTGACACAGATTTGTAGCCATAGGACAAAAGGAATTCTTCTTCAAAGAATTCCTCTTCTCCCATAAGTGGTAAGAGGAAGAGGAGGGCCATCTCTCCAATTGCAGTTGATCAATCCTCTCTAGCTCCTAAGACTGAGAAGGCCTAGAGGAACCTGGATTTCAGCGAGGAGACGGAGAAAGAGGAGGCTTTAGCACAAGACCAAAATGTCCTCAACCTACCTTACTCTGATTCTGAGGATGAAGAAGAAAAAGGAAATAACCTAGCAAATCAGGTTAGAGTAAGGCATGAGGATCCTCCCTCACCTACACCAAAGGAGGATCAAGGTGAACCAGTGGCAAAGGCCTCATCTAGAAAACCTAGATCCTAAAAAATCAATCAGCTGCTAAGGCAAGTGTATGATATAGAATTTTTGGAGAGATAAATAAAAAGACAAATGGGAGATTAACCAAAAGGAATGCTGAATTGTATGACTCTCTTCAGGAAATAAAAAGTAAATACACCAAGATGGAGGAAAGTAATATCACGTTAATGAAATAAAACACTAGGATTTGCAGGAAAATCAAGCTATCAAGGTTGTATAAAAATAATTCAAGCCCTCAGTCTCAAGCCCACCAGAAGCTGGAAACCCTAGCAGAGGTAGAAATGAGTCTTTTTGATCCAGAGGCCTCCTGTGATTCTTCTTCCATCCCAAACCCTATACAAGTTGTAGAGACACCAGAGGGTCAACAACGAAGCCTTAAAGCATTAGGGTAAAGTGTGATGCCAATTTTGATTAAATTAAAAAAAAGGCTTTTCAGTGGCTTAGGAAAACACCGTAGCTGTTCATTCGCCACCGAAAATAGAGATTTCGATAGCTTACAAGCTCATATGTTTACTTCCTTAGCCACCAAAAGTGTAGAACAGTGCAAAAAATCATATCTTTGCATAAAACTGACTTTTACTGATCCAAACAGGTCGTGGGTGATTTATAATGTTGAAAAATAATTAAGGGCATCAATATTTTGGCTTTGTTTCCGTTTTGAAGGTGCCAACGAGGTGAAATAGGTCACATATCCTACCTAATTTGATAAAGGGTGACTTGTATGCCAAGTGGAAATATCGAATTCTACTTCAGTTTCTACTATAGCTGATAAAGAGTTCGAATATCAGGAAGATTTTTGGAGTTAGGGAGATTGACAATCAAGATGGGATATTTTCCTATTTTTAGCAACTATTTATGACTATATAATTTTAGTAAATTCGATCCATTTTTTCAGGATCTGGAATAAATTTTGTAAAGGCTATAAATCCTATGTCTACTATAGAAGAAATGGTTCAACTTCAGAGAGTCTTAGACACCTTTTGTATTCAAGCTTCTCATGTTCTTATCAATTAATAAAAGCTATTTTTCCATTACATGTTTAGATTTCATCTTCTTTTTGTTCTATACTTGTGCTTGGATGTTTAATTCATTTATTTTGTATAAGATATATGTATTCCTATCTCTGTGTGGATAATTGGAATTGAAAGTATCTTTTCCTTGTTATGATTATCCATTCATATGTAAGTTCCTTATGTGTGAATCTTCCAACATAGTGAGAATTCTTCATTTATTCACCTTTATTACAAATCGTCTAAACATTGATAGTTAGAAGCCTTGTCTATTTGGTTGAGTTTATGCATGTATTGAGTGAGTGAGATCTTATTTTTCATCTGACTTGATCCATTGAGTAAACCATTGAAAAAATATTGAAGTTACCGGGCATCTTCGATCTGCAACCTAGAAGAGTTTCTTGGAGAGCTAACAAATTGGCGCCATTTTTGAGGAGAAGAGATTGAAGCTCAGCTTCCCTGGGTATCGACATAGATCCAACTTTGATGATAGAAAAAGTCTAGACATTGTTTTGGTTGTAATCATATATCTGGAAAATCTGTTGGAATAAGGTGGCTTCGAGAAGACAAAGTACCAGAGAAAATTCTCAAAGGCCACCAGTGACACCTGTTTCAGATCCTGAAAAGATTATAAGGAGAGGAAGATCTTCACAAAGACAAACTTCCATATCTACAAGGGGATCTGCATCAGGTACTTCCAGAGGTATTTCTTCTATTGTATCAAATAGGCCTCCCTTTAAATATTCTTCTACTGAAGCATCTAGTTCTCAGAAATTTATAAGTGAATCAGAAAATTTGAAGGTTGGGGAATCATCAAGCACTTTTTCTTGTGTAGATATGATCCCTGGAAACTCCACTGGGGTAGATATACCACCTATACCTCCTCAACTACCACCCACACCAGCAACATTTTCCTCTGCTCCTTCCATACCCACTTCCAAGATGGCTTCCCCTATGACTAAGATGGAGAGGATCCTCATTTCCAAATACGCCCCTCTAAATCTGCCTAACCCCCTTTCTGCCATTCCTACTAGAGATGATAAAAAATACATGCCTAAGTTTACTAGGGAGGGATATTTTATAGCTAAGGAACACTTAGATTTATTCTACAGTTATGCTAACAATATCAATATTAAACAAGAGGATGTATGGACTAGGGTTTTTGTACAAATCTTAGATGGTCAGTCTAGGAGATGGTTCAAAGAGTTACCTGCTAGATGAGTAGTAGAAATTGAATCCCTAGATGACATATTATTGAAGCATTGGGGAGAAAGAAGAGACCACCTTTACTATATCAGAGAGTTCATTAATTTGAGGAGAGAAAATGGCGAGTCTATTTCCAATTTCACAAAGATATTCAACAAGATGTTTAGTAGAATCTCTGCTAAGATCAAACCTATAGATACTTCATCCAAAATCACTTATGCAAATTCTTTTGATTTAGAGTTCTCTCTTCTTCTCAGAGAAAGAATATCTGCTTCTTTATCACTCATGCAAGATGATGCCCTTGAAGTTGAGTCTAATATTGTTGCATCTTAGAAAATTAAGGGGAAAATGGGCATGAGGAAGCAATCTTCAGATGCTTTAGGTCCTTCATCATCAAAGACAAAAATGGAAAAGACGGCCAAGATGTTGGAAAACCTAACAATTTAAATGTCTAAACTTAAATATCGAGGGAAACAACCTATGAGAGGTAAAGGGCCAAATGACTTTGCCCCCAAAAACCCTAATTTTTTCCCTTACATAAGGAATAACCCATCAGCTTAGATCCTTCAAAGGGATAGGAATCTAGCTAAGGATCAAATAATCAGAGCTCCTTTCCAAAATGATGTGCTAGAAGAAGAACAAGAGCTTACTTAGGAAGAAGGACATGTCGAAGACAACATCAATTGCATGGAAGATGAAGTTAATCACTCCTTCTTGACACAATAATACTATGAGGAAGCCCTCATGGATGAGAATATCAGTGAAGAAGCCTTGTATTAGGAAAATGATCAAGGAGGTTACAATTTAAGGTCTAGGATAGTTTCTCCTGGAAAGAAGAGTCCCGTCCCTACAAAGCAGTCTGCTCCTCCTTCTAAAAATATTGCTCCTCCAGAATTCATGATACAACCATGAATGAAGAAACTCAAGAAGAAGATCGAGAATTTGAAGAACCTCAAGAACCTGTAGATCCACCTCAGGAGAAGAATCATCATAAGAGGAAAATTGCTTGGGTACGAGAAACTATCTAAGGTGCGGAAAGATATGGTGCTCCATAAGAGAATCACAGAGAAAGAAAGAGGACCAGATCCTGCTCTAGGTATGTAGCATTATTATGTGATTTTATTGATAAAGAACCTTCCAATTATGAATAAGTGACATAATGGAAATAATGTAAGGATGCTATGATCAAAGAGTATCAATAGATCATGAAAAATGATGTTTAAGATGTTGTCCCAAGACCAGAATGGAAGTCTATTGTAACTTCCAAATGGATCTACAAGATCAAGCATGCTGCAGATGGTAGCATAGAAAAATATAAAGAAATATTTGTTTCTCATGGATTCTCCCAGAAAGAAGGAATAGATTATGAAGAAACTTTTGCACCTGTAGCAAGATACACTTCCATCAGATTAGTACTTGCTCTGGCTGTAGTGATGAAATGGAAGATACACCTGATGGATGTCAAGACTACCTTCTTAAATGGTGTAGTGGAAGAGGAAGTGTATGTGGAGCAACCACTTAGTTTTGAGACACATGATAGGGAGTCGAATGTATGCGAATTGAAGAAATCCCTGTATGGTTTGAAACAGGCACCCATGACATGGTACAACAAAATTGACAGCTCTCTATCCAGTTTGGGCTTTACCAAGAGTAAAGCAGATTCCAACCTTTAATACAAGGTTGAAGATGGAAACCCAGTGATGCTCCTACTGTATGTAGATGATCTATTTCTAATAGGTATGGATGGGTTGATTTATGATACGAAGAGGAAGCTAGATGCCGAGTTCGAAATGAAGGACTTGGGTATGATGCATTATTTTCTAGGCATGGAGGTGTGGCAGAATGCAGATGAAGATGAAGATAACTTGAAGATGAAGATGACTTGAAGATGAAGATGACTTGAAGATGACGAGGACTTGAGGATGATCCAGATGATACAGAGAATAAGACTTGTGCTGATAAATTGTGTCGAAAGAATACCTTCCTAGTTAAGAGGGAGTGTTGATGTAATTGTAACTTCTAAATGTATTCACTTGTATTTCTTATGTATTTTAACCCGTTGTTTATTTTGGGATGTGTCTGTAATGTAATTGAGTCATGTCATGCCCCAATGTTTTGATCGGGAGTTTCTATAATGTAAACAAGTCATGTCAAGTCATTGTGGGTAACCCTCCTATTGGTCAAGGGTTAAAGTCCCTGCAGTTCTGGGGCACTAGGGTTATTAGAATCTCATAGAGAAGTCACCCCTAGTAGGTTATTGTCAATTCAGGAATTAGTATAAATAGAGAGTGAGCCTCTCTATTTATCACACACTCACTCACACTCAATTGTAGCGCATAGCTGAGGAAGAATAAGACACTAGGGCTAGGAAGAAAGAGGCTACTACTGTTAGGAGATCATCTTATTGTTTTGGGGTTTTACTTTTGTTGTTGATTCTATCTCTGAGGAAGTTGCAGGGTTTTCTCCATTTATGGTTTCCCCAAGGAAAAACACCATGTTCATTGTCTCTTGTGTTTGATTTTTGTGCTTGTTATTCTCTCAGTTAAAAGATCCTAATATAATATTAGATTAATGTTAAAAATATAACAATCATCCCATCTATGCAGTAGACATAGACTTTGGGGCATGTATTCTACAAATAGATGATTCCTAGCCAATACCTATGCAGCTTACAAATCCCACCTATCAGCAACCTAAAGAAGTAACCACCTCTATCTGGAGCATGTTTTTTGATGGGGCCAGTACTCAAGTGTCAGCAGGTGCAGGTGTAGTTTAGATTTCGCCTTCAAAGGAGACTATTCATTTGTCTTATAAACTTGATTTCAATACTACTAACAATATAGCAGAGTATGAGGCTTTGCTATTGGGAGTAAAGGCTTCCAAGGATATGGGAATCATGTGCTGGAAGATATTTGGAGATGCAGATCTCATCATATAGTAGGTGAACAATAATTTTCAAGCAAAGAATGCCAGGCTAAAGGCATACATAGATGAGGTATGGAAACTTAGGGACTCTTTCATATTTTTTGACATTTCCTATATACCTAGAGCTATGAACCATCTAGCTAATTCCCTTGTTGTCTTTGCCAGTATGTTCATTCCTCCTTTGCCTCCTAAATTGAACTATGAAATTCAAGCCAAGTATAGGCCTTCCCTACCTGATAATGTCAAATTTTGTAAATTCTTTGAGAATGATGATGAACTTAGTAAATTTATCTAGGTCATTGATGAATTTTCTGATATGCATATTGAGCAAGAAAACCTAAATGTGGAGGAATCACAGATGCCTAAATTAAAAGAGAAAATGGGTAAGCATAATATTGTTCAGTTGCCAAGAAATCATATATCTCTGGGTCTAGTACCTCTTGAAGATCTCTTTGACCATAATGATGTCCCCTTCAAACCTACGAAATGGGAGAAACACCCCGCTGTCCATGAGCACAATATAGGTAGCCAAGGTCATCCAAAATTCATAAATTTGTCCTCTGCGTTGACTGTTGATCATAAGTCATAATTTTGAAATCTTATGAAAGAGTTTGCTAATGTTTTTGCTTGGGAATACAATGATCTGAAAACCTATGACACAGATATCATCCAACATAGGATTCCCTTGGAAAATAACACCATCCCTTTTAGACAAAATATAAGGCCCATCAGTCCTTTCTTAATGCCTATAATTGAGAAAGAAATGAAAAAGCTTCTTGATTCTAAAATCATAATCCCACTGAGGTATTCCAAATGGATTGCAAATTTAGTAATAGTGAGGGAGAAAAATGGTGAGATCAGATTATGTGTTGATTTTAGAAATCTAAATAAATGCTCCAAGAAATACAACTATCCCTTACCCAATATGGAGCATCTGTTGTAAAGAGTCTCAAGAGCTAGTGTCATGTCATTTCTAGATGGCTTCTTTGGCCACAATCAAGTTTCTGTACACCCTGATGATCAATAAAAAAATGCGTTTGCCACTCCTTGGGGTACTTTCATGTATGCCAAGATGCCATTTGGGCTGATGAATGTTGGGGCCACCTTTTAGAGGGCCATGGATATATCCTTTGTGGGATTAAAGGACAAGTTTGTTCTTAGATACCTTGTTGACCTCACTGTCTACTCCAACAACTATGAAGAACATTTGCATCACTTCAGGAGGGTTTTTTTTTTTAAATGTAGACAGGTTGGTATATCTCTAAACCCAAAAAAGTCTTAATTTTCTCTCGGAGAGGGTAAACTCCTAGGTCATATAGTTTCAGCATAAGGTGTGAAGATTGATCCTCTTCGGGTCGAAGAAATCCATAAATTATCTATACCTAGGTCAAAAAAGGATATTAAGTCATTCCTTGGTAAGATAAATTTTCTCCGGAGGTTTATCCTAAACTTTTCTGAGTTAGTAAAATGCCTAGCTTCTATGTTAAGGAAGGAAGATGAAATAAAATGGATAGAGAATGCAAGAAACTCTTTTGAATCCATCAAGAATGATATCATGGAGGCTCCCACTCTATTTAGTCCAGACTATACCAAGGGTTTCTATCTTTTCTCCTTTGTTTCCTATGACACATTGGAAGCAATTTTGTTATAGAAAGATGATGAAGTTCTTGATCAGTCCATTTCCTTTTTCAGCAAAACATTGAGGGATGTTGAACTGAAGTATGATCCTATTGAAAAAAAAGCTTATGCTCTTACTAAGTCATTGAAATCTTTCAAGATTTATATTATACACACAAATGTGCTTTCCTATGTCCCTTCAGCTTCTGTGAAGGATGTCTTAACCCAGCCTGACATTGATGGAAAGCGAGCCAAATGGATTGCAAAGTTGATTGAGTTTGACATAGGAGTAAATCCCATCAAGCTAGTACAATGCGAAGGCCTAGCTAAGATCGTGGATGAAGAAAATTGCGATCTACTAGGCATGAATTTAATTGGTATAAGTTCAACAAACTTGCAGATAGAGCTAGCAGCAAAAGAGTAGCATGACAGTCACCAGGTGGTTGAGAATCTGTCTTCATGTGAGTGGTACTCAGGTATTATTTATTTTTTTCCAAAATTTAGAATTTCCCCTTGAGCTTAGCATGAATCAACCACTAGCTGTTAAGATTAAGTCTGATAAATTTTGCATAGTTAAAAATGTGGTGTATTGGAAATATCCTTCTAGTATTTTAATGAGATGTTTAGATAAAGAAGAGTCAGTTAAAGTCTGCATCAGTTCCATTCAAGCATATGTGGAGGCCATCATTACTGGAAGACTACAGGCCACAAGATTCTAAGGGCTGGGTACTATTTTCCTGTTCTTCTCTTTGATGTGTGTACCTTTGTGAAAGCTTGTGACAAATGCCAATGATTCATAGGAAAGAAGCAACTCATATATTTTCCCCTTAGACCTATTGTAGTGAATGGCCCTTTCCAGTAGTGGGGTCTTGATTTCGTAGGTGAAATTAATCCTTCATCAAGTGGTCAGCACAAGTGGATCCTAGTAGCCATTTATTATTTCACCAAGTGGATAGAGGTAGTCCCCACAAGGAATGCCACTCACCAAGTCATCATGAAGTTTCTATATGAAAACATCTTTATCAAATTTGGCTGCCCAGAAAGGCTAGTGACTGATAATGCACCATATTTTAAATCTTATGCATTGGTCAACATGTGTGATTCAATGGGCATTCAATTGGTGCATTCTACTTCCTACTACCCTCAAGGAAATGGCCTTGTTGAGTCATCCAATAAGAGCCTAGTTAGACTCATCAAAAAACTATTGGAGAAGAATCAGAAGAGATGGGATTCTAACCTAAATTTTTCTCTTTGGGTTAATAGAGTGACCAACAAAAAATCCATAGGGATTTCTCCTTTTAAGTTGGTTTATGGTACTGATGCTATTTTCCCCATTTAGTTGGTTCTACCAGTAGCAAAGTTATTTCAGGAGGAGCAGGATGAACCAAATGACATGGTAAGAAGAATGCTTGATTTGGTTGAGCTAAAACAAGTCATATAATAGTTGGTGGACAAGTCAGAAGCTCACCAAAAGAAGATAAAAAGTATTTTTGACAAGAAGGAAAAGGTGGACAATTTTCATGTTGGAGACTAAGTTCTGAAATGGGATGCTCTCAGGAAATACAAGGGCACGCATGGTAAATTTGATTATCGATGGATAAGACCTTTTGTGATAACTCAAGTGCAACAGAACAACACTTTCAAACTGCAAATCCTGGAAGGTGAGGAGGTGTTTGATGGTCCAATCAATGGGTGATTTCCAAAACTCTATTTAATCTAAGGATTCAAAGCCTTGTCATTGTAAATATTATTTTTGTTTTTGTTTTTGCAAAATAACTCCATGCCCAATGGAACACTAGAAGATAGGTTTAATATTTGTTTTTTAGGAAAGGAATTTGGTTTGTGGTTCTTGGAACCTCTCAAGGAGGTTTCCATCCCCGAGTAGGAGCCAGATGTTATCTCCTAAATAAATTAGTCCTCAATAAATTAGGCTTAGAAAATTTATTTTGTGTACTTATAGGAAGTCTAAAACATTTTTGAATAATTTAAGGCTCATTGTGCGATATTTGAGTGTTTAATAAATTCTGGAAAGCCTTGGACTCTGTTTTTCTAAAAAAAAATTGAAGCTCAGCTTTTAGTGGGTTAGGCGAACATCTCAACTGTTCATTAGCAACCAAAAATCCCAGCTTTCAGTAGCTTAAAAATAGAATTAGGGGCTACTTTAGCCATCGAAAGTGCAATGAAGTTAAAATAGTTGGTGCATCCATCACACTCAGCAACCATTAGCATGAAAAGCGCTACCATCAAGCCATTAACCACCAAAAAGACAATATTTGAATTCAATCATGAGTTGGTAAGAGGGGTCGTTATGGGATTGAGGTAACCTAGCTAAGCACCAAACCCTCTATTCCCTACACCTATCCTAGGTATATGACTTAATTACCACAACCATCGTGTTTCCAGTTTGAATGATTATGTTCCCTGCACTTTTCAGTTCATGGGTATCATCGAAATACACTTTTATCTCACTGAAATCGCAATTTCTAGTTAAATACCTCAAAATCAGCACCACCCCTCTTTAATTCATTATTCATTCCTTGCATGTGTCCTCACTGAGCCAAGATCCCCCAAATCCCAGACTGTAATTGTCTTCTCCAAGGTTTGAATTTTCAATTTTGCAGGTGTGGAAGAACATTCCAGGAAATGAAGTGAGGAGGAGCTGCCCTAAGAAAGGAACTGGGTGATATTGGCTGCCTTGAATCACATCCAGAGGTATGTCATCTGTTCAAGGACTCAGGTTGCTATAGGTTTGCGAAAATATTCAGGGATCTCATCAGCAAGTGGAAGAAGCCTTTGCTCTCACCTTTGATGGCTCAAAAGCAGTGATTGGCAAAGAAGAATTCCAGGTGGATGAATCTCTGATAGCTGAAGTGACAGAGCTCCCAAGGACTTGGTAAAGCTTATTTAAAACCACTATCAAAAGGAATGTATAATTTAGGTCTTACCTAAAACCTGATCACAAATCCCTACATCTTGGTTGGAGGAAAAATGGTAGCACCTGATGAAGGAAATTCTGGTCTACATAGCTTGTGAGGGCAGGTACAATAGGGTAATGATATACCATTTCAAATTAATGAATCACTTCACTGGAAAGAGCCCCTTGAACCTGCCTTTTTACCTCTACAAAAGCATGACTAAAATGGCTCATCAAGTTAGAGCCAAGCTAACCAAGATTGGGGGAAGGTTATCCCATCTTGGATTGATCAAGCTAATTGTTCTTGAACTGCTGCAAAGAAGGAATGTTTCCTAGACATACTTCCTATTTTGGAACAAATTTGAGATAGAGTTACATCAAGAGGACAAAAGGAAGTCTTCTTCAAAGAAGTCCTCCACTGCGAGAAGTGGTAAGAGGAAGAGGAGGGCCATATATCCAATTGCAGTTGATCAAGCCTCTCTAGCCCCTAAGACTAACAAGGCCAAGAGGAACCTAGATTTTAGTAACAATACAGAGAAAGAGGAGGCTTCAGCACAAGACAAAAATGTCCTCAACCTACCTTACTCTGATTCTGAGGATGAAGAAGAACAAGGAAATAACCTAGAAAATTAGGTTGAAGTAGGGCATGAGGTTCTTCCTTCACCTACACCAAAGGAGGATCAAGGTGAACCAGTGGTAGAGGCCTCATATAGAAAACCTAGATCCCAGAAAATAAATTAGCTGCTAAGGTAGGTGTATCAAATAGAATTTTTGGAGAGAGAAATCAAAAAGACAAATGAGAGATTAACCAAAAGGAATGCTGAATTGTATGACTCTCTTCAGGAATTAAAAAGGGAGTATACCAAGCTGGAGGAAAGTAATCTCATTTTAATGAAATAAAACACTAGGCTCTACAAGAAAATCAGGCTATCAAATTTGGAGACAAGGAATTCAGGCCGCCACTCTCAAGCCCACCAGAAGCTGGAAACCCTAGTAGAGGTAGCAATGATTCTTTTTGTTCCAGAAGTAGCTTGTGATGTTGCTTCCATCCCAAACCCTATACAAGTTGGAGAGAAACTAGAGGGTCAACAATGAAGCCTTAAAGAATTAGGGTAAAGTGCAATGGAAATTTTGATTAAATTTTAAAAACAGGATTTTCGGTGGCTTAGGTGAACATCGCAGCTATTCATTAGCCAGTGAAAACAGATATTTTGATAGCTTACAGGCTCAGAGGTTTGCTTCCTTAGCCACTAAAAGTGCAGAATAGTGCATAAAAGCATATATTTGCATAGAACTGATTTTTTCTGATCCAAACACCTCGTGGATGATTTATAATATTGAAAAATAATTTAGGGCATCAGTACTTTGGCTCTATTTCAGTTTTGAAGGTGCCAGTGAGGTGAATTAGGTCACATATCCTACCTACTTTGATAAAGGGTGACTTGTTTTCCAAGTGGCAAGCTTGAATTCTACTTCAGTATCTACTATAGCTGATAAAGAGTTCAAAGATCATGAATATTTTGGAGTTAGGGAGATTGACAATCAAGATGGGATCTTTTCCTATTTTTAGCAAATATTCATGACTATCTATTTTGAGTAAATTCGATCCATATTTTCAGGATCTGGAATAAATTTTGTAAAGGCTATAAATCCTGTGACTACTGTAGAAGAAAGGGTTCAACTTTAGAGACTCTTAGACACTTTTTGTATTCAAGCTTATCATGTTCTTATCAATTAATACAAGCTCTTTTTCCATTACATGTTCATATTTCATCTTCTTTCTGTTCTATACTTGTGCTTGGATGTTTAATTCGTGTTTATTTTATACAAGATAGATGGAATCCTATCTCTTTGTGGATAATTGGAATTGCAGCTATCTTTTCCTTGTTATGATTAGCCATTCATATGTAAGTGCCTTATGTGTGAATTTGTCAGCATAGTGATAATCTTCATTTATGCACCTTTATTACAAACCCTTTGAACATTGATAGTTAGAAGCCTTGTCTATTTGGTTGAGTTTATGCATGTCTTGAGTGAGTGAGGTCTTATTTGTCATCTGACTTGATCCATTGAGTGAACCATTGAAAAAATATTGAAGTTACCAAGCATCTTCGATCTGCAACCTAGAAGAGTTTCCTGGAGAGCCAACACTACCACTGATCATTAGATATTTAGGAAATTTTTTCCCAAATCTATTGTTTGGTTCTTCTAACAAGATATTTTCATTGAGCATCTATATTTAGTGATATAGCTTGAATTTTCAAATAATAAACTTCTCTTTTAAAGTCAGTTATATCTTCTTCTTTATTGTTGATTTCATGCTCCAACTCTACAATTATGGTATTCTTCTAGATGACATCATATTCAATCTCCTTTATTTTATATTGTACATATTCTACTTCATTTATAAGTTCAACAGTGATTTGATCCTCCTTCATAGAATCTACATCAAATATTTCAGCTAGTGGTGGTTGTGCGGCAACTTCTTGCATAGCCTACTCTATATTTAATTACATTTGTGCATGCTTGGTCACTTTTAATGCTATGGTGAATGCTGGTATAGATTGTGTTCTTTAATCCCTCTAATATTCAGGGGTAGCTATCTAGGAAGTCAACTAATAAATATTTTTTTCCTTCTCTTCTACTTCAGCTCTGTGCTTTTATACAGTATCTAGTAACTATTTTTTTTATCTTTCTACATGACACTAGTACATAATGAGAGATAAGTGACGAAAAAAATGACCAAAACTCATATAAATGACCAATTTTGATTTGGCAATTGTTGGTGGCTAATTTTCAATCACTTATCACGTGACAAAAATGTGTTCATATTTAGTTTGGTCATTTATAGCTTGTATTATGGTCATTAATTTGGTTGCATATTTGGTCATTAATATGTTCATATGTTTGGTAATTAATTTGGTCATATATTTAGTTATTAATTTTCATAATCAATGAAAAAATAGATGACCAAATTAATGACCAAACATATGACCTGACTAATGACCACGAGACAAGTTATAAATTACCAAACTAAATGTGACCACATTTCTGGTCTCGTGATAAGAGACCAAAAATTAGCCACCAAAAGTGTCATTTGGTCATTTATATGCAAATTTTCGTCATTTGTTTGGTTTCTTATTTCCCATTTGTTGGTCACTTATCTATGATGTTTTGGTCACTAATTTAGTCATTTTATATGCAAATATTCACTTCTTTCTGTAGATAGGGTATGGAGGAATCAAATCACTAATCGCCTACCTATAAGGAAGATTCTCTTCCATTCAGCTAGTACCCTTGAAGTCTCATTGATACATATCACCAAATTTGCGACGATTTTTCGTTGCTATTTCCATGTTTTTTCTTCTCACTTGCGACGATAATGGTTTTGATGTTTCATAGTGCTTATTTTGTCGATATAAAGATGAAATCTATAGGCCGTCTATATAACGACGAAATATGTCTGCCACGTGTCTTCTATACGATGGCATTGAAACCAATTTTTTTTAATTCATTTTCTACTTTTTTTCGTTCTATTGACAAAACGTTCATCCCTGTAACGATGAAAATATGTCCAAAAATTGGTAGACAAAATTTTGTTTCCACACAAAACCATGGAACTATTTCAATGAACGATTGTCTCTCTATAGATGAATTCTGGAATCTGAATAGAAATGTTTCCATGAAAAACCGTGGAAAGCCACCCGGGGTTTCAATGGTTTTTCAATACCCGTGACAAACCTTCATCAATATTGAGATGAAACCTAGAGGTTTCAAAAAAAAATTAAAACCGTGGAAAGGCACCTTCCTTTCCATGGTTTTGGATCTTCAATAAGTGCTTGTGATTGATGTGCAGTCTCGTGGAGTTTTTGTGTCTATGGACAAGTGAATCCATAGATACACTTCAAGAATCAATAGTCGATAGATCAATACCTTCGATAACTTATCCCATTCAATTATTTCTAGTGGCATGATTATATGCCTAGAGTAAATTTTGTCAGCACTTATTCAGAACATAGCATCTATTATATATTGGTATGATGTACACATTTCCATGTAGGTTTCTAATTACTTGCAATATTTACATATGTATTCATCACATCCAAATAGGGTCCTTACAGAATGGTCTTATTCACACCCTCTATGCATATGAAAATTGTATGGTTTCATTTTGGTCCAATGTGCATCCTATGAAATTCCAAATTTTTTATCAAGCAGACAGAAAGGTGATAGAAAAGAACAATGATAGAAAGAAAACTTTGGAAGTTCATAGGATGTACATTGGACCTAGATGAAACCATACAATTTTCATATGCACAGAGGGTGTGAATAAGACCATTCTATAAGGAACCTATTTGGCTGTGATGAATAAGTATGGAAATATTGCAAGTAATTAGAAACCGACATGGAAATGTGTACATCAGACCAATATACAATAGATGCTATGTTCTGAATAAGTGCTTACAAAATTTACTCTAGGCATATAATAGTGGCACTATAAATAATTAAATGGGATAATTTATCGAAGGTATTGATTTATCAATTGCTGAGTCTTGAATTGTATCTGTGGATTCGCTTGTAAAACCAAGCATAAAATAACAAATTTTGAAAATTAAAATAAGTTGCTCTACCACCATTCAAGTGGGTTATATCATAGATGTTGTAGGTATTACAATGCTATCTACAATGGAATGCGTTAACACCATATCTATCCTATAAAGGCAGTAGGTTCTAGGATCTAGCTTCTATTGAGATGCATTATTTACAATTACAAGATTTAGTTCCAGAAGAAAATGTTAAATGGATTGATGCGATAAATGGTCTAGTTGATACTACAAGGGATTTTAGTAGTGAAGAATCAATCAAGGTTTGAGAATTTATTAGTGTATATGTGAAAATATCCTCAAATTTGAGATCTGAATTAATAAATTAAATGCTACTACAAACTTACAAGTGATATGTCTTTTCCAACGAGCAACCAAGATTTGTGATAGCATAATGTTTTAACCTTTAGTTAGATTTGAAATAAGGTACACATGAAGCTAAAACTAGGGAAGATATATTAATTTCACTTATTAATCTGAAGTTTACAACCCTGCAAATCAACCTTTTAATTATGTTTTAGACCAGATTTAATCAATGCTACAAAGAAGATTTCTAGAAGGTAATTCCCAACCACAAACTAGGGAAAACCTACAATGCGATTTGATGTTTTAGGGATGATTTTAGTACATGTAAATGATAGAAATTTTCAGATCTTATAAAACAGAAAATGAAAGATGAATTAAGATTTAAAATGGCATAAAAGCTGTGATTAGTGCCTAACAAATCCAAGTTAGGCAGATGGGGTCAATTGAGGATCTCATGGAGGCTTTAGTGATTAAAGAGTAGATAGGGTTCTGTTGAGGCCTGGAAAATCGCTAGTAACAATAGTAGTGATTCTACCCAATAAACGTTCCCAACTAACTCGTTATTGTTTGGTATGGGGTATCCGTCGGGTTTACAGTCCGACTACCATAGGTCAAGTAACGGTTCAAATGTTTTACTGCTTATGGCTTGGTTCACCATTTAGGTGTATTTTTAGTTTTTTATCTTTATGTATGATCTGCAGGGGCCTAACTAAATGCAGGCGATAGAGATAATGAGGAGGGTCACAATGTGATGCACAGGTTCTTACCTCTCTCGCTTCTAAATCACAAATAAATCAAAACTAACTAAGACTAATTAATCTATCCCTAGGGAGCAATATTGTAATTAATGGTGAGTAATATATTGTATAACATGGAAGTTCATAGGATGTACATTGGACCTAGATGAAATCATACAATTTTCATATGCAAAGAGGCTGTGAATAAGACCATTCTGTAAGGACCCTATTTGGCTGTGATTAATAAGTATGGAAATATTATAAGTAATTAGAAACCAACATGGAAATGTGTACATCAGACCTATATGCAATAGATGTTATGTTCTGAATAAGTGCTTACAAAATTTACTCTAGGCATATAATAACACCAATAGAAATAATTGAATGGGATAAGTTATCGAAGGTATTGATTTATTGACTACTGATTCTTGAATTGTATCTGTGGATTTGCTTGTAAAACCAAGCATAAAATAACAAATTCTGAAAATTAAAATAAGTCGCTCTACCACCATTCAAGTAGGCTATATCATATATGTTGCAGGTATTACAATGTTATCTACAATGGAAAGTGTTAACACCATATCTATCCTGTAAAGGCAGTAGGTTCTAGGATCTAACTTCTATTGAGATGCATTATTTGCAATTAAAATATTTAGTTCCAGAAGAAAATGTTAAATGGATTGATGTGATCAATGGACTAGTTGATGCTACAAGGGATTTTAGTAGTGAAGAATCAATCAAGGTTTGAGAATTTATTAGTGTATGTGTGAAAATATCGTCAAATTTGAGATCTGAATTATTAAATTAAATGCTACTACAAACTTGCAAATGATATGTCTTTTCCAACGAGCAACCGAGATTTGTGATAGCATAATGTTTTAACCTTTAGTTAGATTTGAAATAAGGTACACATGAGGCTAAAACTAGGGAAAATATAGGAATTTCACTTATTAATCTGAAGTTTTGAACCCTGGAAATCAACCTTTTAATTATGTTTTATACCATATTTAATCAGCGCTACAAAGTAGATTTCTAGAAGGTAATTCCCAACCAAAAACTGGGGAAAACCTACCATGTGATTTGATGTTTTAGGGATGAGTTTAATACATGTAAATGATAGAAATTTTCAGATCTTAAAAAAACAGAAAATGAAAGATGAATTAAGATTTAAAATGGCATAAAAGCTGTGATTAGTGCCTAACAAATCCAAGTCAGGCAGATGGGGTCAATTGAGGATCTCATGGAGGATTTAGTGATTAAAAATTAGATAGGGTTCTGCTGAGGCCTGGAAAATCATAGGTAACAATAGTAGGGATTCTCCCCAATAAAGGTTCCCAACTAGCTCTTTATTGTTTGGTATGGGGTATCCGTCCAGTTTACAGTCCGACTACCGTAGGTCAAGTAATGGTTAGAATTTTTTATCGGTTACGTACCGATCCACTGTTTAGGTGTATTTTTAGTTTTTTATCTTTATGTATGATGTGCAGGTGCCTAACTAATTCTAGGTGATAGAGATAATGAGGAGGGTCACAACGTGATGCATAGGTTCTTACCTCTCGTCTTACCTCTCTCGCTTCTAAATCACAAATAAAGCAAAAATAACTAAGACTAATTAACCTATCCCTAGGGAGAAATACTATAATTAATGGTGAGTAATATATTGTATAACATGTATTAAGAAAATTACAGACCATCCTTAATTATAAACCATGCTATGTTAGATAATAACTTCCAAATTCTTGCATAACCTCGAAGGCTTCTTCTGACATGTAATTGCATTCTTCCAAGAAAATAAAAGTGTATAAAGGCATGATGAAATGCTCATAGATTTCCTTATAATAGGTTTAGTGTTTGTGATCCCAAAATAACTCGTAAGCAACGTATACTAGATCTTGATCCTGATCCCAATGGAATATTAGTGCAGGGAAACACTGAGTGCATAAAATGCAGTCGATCAAAATAGAGCTCATGTATAATTCAGACTTCTTTTGGGATACTCCTTCCAATGCTGCATTGATGCAGGATGAGAGGATATTTGACACTATGCTTTCCCAGTTAAAAATAGTCCCCTATGTGGAAACATAATAAATAACAGGTATCCAACCAAACTTAAAACTTTTCCCATTAGCTCTCCCAAAGATTTTGTTCAGTATTAAAACAATGAATCTATATGGGGAATGGAGATTTGATGTCTCATATTCCCCAGAAGTCTGGTCCTGAAGTTTTTTCCTGGGATCATCATTTTCTTCACTGTCTCTACTAGGTCTAGACCTAACTTCTTTAGCCAACCTTCAATTATATAAGTCTATGGTGATGGTAGATGATATGCCATCGACACACAAGAAAGGATGTATGCATCATAGCCTTGTTTCTCGATATTCACTAGGATCATCCTTGTCACATATGACCAAGGAAGAATCCATCCTATCACTTCCAAGCATGGAAAAAGCTCATGCCTGGTAGCCACTTTCATCAGGGATGACCTCTCAATATTCATATTGTTGTAAGGAATTATGCACCTAATAATCGTAGATCAGGGGTTACCAACATACTCAAACACTTGCAGACAATTGAATTCTAAAGTGCAGAATAGGAAATAGGAGGGTTAGAAGAACTTACTTGTTAAACGAAGTTCGATCCTTGCTAGTCCTCTTCCAATCTGCTCCACTTCCAAAGTCTTCAAGGTTCACTCCTCTTTCACCTGTTCATAGACAATCTTCCAGATATAAAGTGATTCATCTATATATATTAGCAGGTTAGATAAATCAAATATGAAATACTGAAGCATAAACAATTATCAAACCAAGATATATGAGACACATGTGGAAGAAGTAATCTCTTTATTATCAATAATGAGAAATTTCAGAGTACAACCAAACGTATGAGACAAGGACTCCTCTGTCACCAAAGGATTCTGAGTTTCATTGCTCCAAATACTTCTGTAAACAATCCACCAGCATAACTTTGCTCTCCAAGTATCTATCCCAACACCCTCCCCAAGGCCTGTATTTATATGGGTGAAATAAGGCAGTTCTCGAAGGTTGGGGAAGTTGTAGCAGTTAGGAGAATTAAGTAAAATACCTTTACTAATATCCCATTAGCGCGTGTTTTTATGTTTTCATGTTAAGAGGCACACTCGCGGGTATGTAGTAGAGCAACCCGCAAGTAACTCGCGACTCTGTATAAGCGCAACCTGCGAATACATGGATTTACGACTTGCTGTAAGGGAGACTCACGAGTGATGAGCGAGTTGTCTATAAAGAGAGTCACGAATACATCCTAACATGGAAAAATGGCAAAGTACTAGCTGGATGAAGGTAGAATGTATTTCATGACAAGCCAAGCTATAGTGTTATGGGAAAACCTCTATCCATAAGTGTCCTTTTTTGTGCCGACATGAGGGATATCAGCACTCGGACGGAGAGGTGCCATTCAGGTGTATAATAGATGCCCCCTAATGTGTGAGGTCAGAGGGGAACGATGGCTGAAATACATTATAATATTCAACTTTGGAGAACTCAGAAATCCAATGGTGTAGAGAGAGTACCTGAAACAAATACATAATAATTTCATATACAAAGTTACATCTAAGGATGCTATGTTCAATTTAATGGAACACTAGCTCCTTTATAATATTTGATTACATCATATGATACGAGTAAAAACCACGTATATTACAAAGGTGGATCGAAGCCACAATACAATAATGATGAGTCTTCAAAGATCTGGAAGCTGGATACCAGAATAGAACATAGTCTTGCGCAACTTAACCCAAAGTGAGGGACTAAAATCTTCATAAATGATCCCAAAGAACCAGTACAATCCAAGCCATGTGAATAAGGGTAAGCTGAATTCGAACATGGAGAAGATTCAACAGTATTTCAACCAATAAGGGATAACTGACAACTGAAGCAAAGGAGTTCACAAATGATGAAAGTGAATCCAGAGGTACTATCGTTAAAACTCTAGGTCTTCGTCATCAGGAGGTACTGAAACAGAACCATACTGTGATAAGGAAGGAAATAGATCCTCCAACGGATCACAAGAGTGACTAGGAACTGGGAAAAAGAAGGGAGACACAAGGAAATGGATAACAGATATAACAGTGATGGGATCAGGTGATAGATTAGACATTGAGTATAGTCCTTGAACAGTGAGCACAACACAGAGATGACCCAAGGCAGCATACAACGGATAGATAGAACAACTAGACTTATCTGTCATGTAGGAGACATGATCAGATTCCCAAGGTATAATGGACAAGAGGAGGAGTAAAAACTCAAAGTGATGGCTGAACACAAGTGTATACTGAAACATGGATATCGGAAAGCAAAGAGTGCTATGTTCAAGGACAACATGCTTCCATTACTGAAAACAAGAGAAAACTTCTTCCTTACCTTCCCTGTTAAGTTTTAACGAGTCCAGGAAAGTCAACTCGATTCCCTCTTCATTTTTTAACAAGCTTGAAGAGATGGGAAAATAATGCTTGATAGTGCCACTAATCCATGGATTTAATGAGCCCGAACTAGTACATGCTCATGCGGTATTTTCACATTTAGAGAGTCTGAAAATGCCAAAGAAGACTCCGGGGGGGTCCTTTTTCGTCAAATTTAGTCTCTTGAGGCCGAAAAAGTATAAAACAGACCACAGAAGAACTCTCTTAACTTTCAAAGAAGAAAAGGTGAACCTTTTTCGTACTTAGTCAGGAGGGTCTGAAAAAGGTTAAATTACCACCTACCCAATGCTCCTTCCAAAACAGCATAAAATAGCTTGAGTTTTACGAGTGTGAAGGAAAGCAAGATCACTTAGAAAGATCCATTTGGTTACGACAAATGGGGCTTACAACAATAAACTCGTTGATTTGTTCTTGAGTGTTTAACGAGCATGACAAAGACACAAAGTACACTCGGAATCTTTTTCATGTTTGGGTCCAGAGCACGAAAAAGATAAAACTAAGCTCAAACCGGGTGTTCCTTTTCCGTAAATTTAGTCCCTCAGGTCCGGAAAAGTGATAAACCTATACCTGAGAATACTCTTCTCAATTCCGAAGAAAAGAGAGTGATCCTTTCTTGTGTTATTCTGCATGGTCCGAGAAAGAGATAACCTACCACCAATGCGGATGCCCGTTCACATATTCTTAACGAGCTTGAACGGACAAGATAACTCGGTAGTCAAGTCTGTTTTGAAGGAGTCAGACCTGGGCCTAAAGAAACTCCATAAGGGTGGGGAGTCCTATAAAAGGAATAGCTTGTAAAAAGAGATTCCTAAGAAGCTCTATTTGGCGTGAAAAATAGCTATGAGGAAACCCCTGGGCTTGAAACATTGACAGCATGAGTATCAAAGGATGGAAAAGGCATAATAAGATGACACTCATGAAATAAGGATCCTAGCCATGAAAGAACAATGGTAGAGACAAGGGACTAATGGCTTAGGATACCATAGTCCATGGAAAAATGTTGTATACTAAGGTTAATGTGGAGTGATAAGATGCCAACATGAGTTGGAGATAGCAAAACCACCCTATAGAAGCATCAACACTTTGTAAAAGTTGGTAAACCTATTCCAAGGCACAAAGAGGGTGATATTAGTCAATTGACATTTCAAACTATACAAAAAGACCCACTTTACAAAATTTTATTTCTATAAATAGCTTGAAAATTAAAACATTTCTCACCATTTGCACTTTTTGGACCAAAAAGGAAAGTTTACCCTCTATTTTTGATTGATTACCGTGGACAATTGGACCATTGGAATTCAGATCCGTCAGTTGCAGGTAAATCTTCACCCTAAACCCTTCAATTTGATCCAAACAAATATCAAAATTAATGGTTAATTTAGTATTTTACATCATCCCAAATTATATAAGGGCACACTCGCGGGTTGCAACGAGTAAAAGTCACGAATACGTGTTTTACTCGCGAGTTGTCGAACTAGGAAGTCGCGAGTGACTCGCAGCTTGCCTAACTAGATAGTCGCGAGTGCTGCGCGATGGGTGAAAACTCAAAAGTAATGCTCAATTTTTAATTTTTAAAGATGAAATACTGAACCAAAATGTGTGTATTTGCTAGGAAAAATATGGTGCTAGAGTGGAGAGAAAGAGAACATGAAATAATGGATCATGCATCGCTCCAAAGCACAGCCGTAATACAAGCATTAAGAACTTGTGGGCTGCTGAAGTTCTTTTGCACATCACCCATGCGGTCAAATGTCTGCTTACTGGAATTCATGGTCAACTACTGGGATCATGACATGGGGATGTTTAATCTTCAAGGTGATACTTTGGAGGTTACCATAGAGGATATATATTTCATAACCGGGTTATCACAACGGGGGGCACCGGTGAACTTGGAGGGAATTGGTAGGGGTGGAGACCCCTTGAGTGTCCAGAACTATGTTGACATATTCTGTACATTGGGTACACAAAAGAGGGGCAGCAGTGTTATGATTGCAGACATCCAAGATTTCACACTCCAGGTACTAGCTAGTACTATTGTGAGACTTGCGGGGTCATCAGGGTTGCATATGGCCAGCAGGAATCAAATGAGGGTGGTCGCTGATTGCTTTAGAGGCGCTCTTTATGACTGGTGTTCGGGAGTGCTCCCCATCATGAAGAGGCAACTCTCTGACTGTAGGAGAGGAAGACGCAAGAGCTTTGGGTATTCCAATATTCTAGTAGCGTTCTTCTTTGAGCGAGTGCCAGCTATGAGCCCTGCTATACCACTGTAGGTCAAACATCCACGTTAGCCGAGGCTGATCCAGTGGGGGGATATCTTCCTCCATCAAGGAGGAGGAGACATAGTACATAGCGTTTACGATGATGAATTTTATGTATGGTGGGAACGACAGCTGCCGGCATTGGAGCAGTTTCCATACGCTGGGATGGATTTCGGAGGTGATTCCAACCTTGTCCTCCCTCCAGGAGGAATATGGGGCGAGATGGGTAAGTGATTTTTTAATTTTTTATCATTATCAAATTTTTATGAATTTTCAAATGATAGGATATATACATATGTACAAGTCTTAATCCGATTTATATGTCAAAATGCAGATATTGGACCAGTCCGCCCTGAGGGACACCCCCGTATGTACGTCCGTCCGGTTGTAGGAGGAGACCCAGGATTAGTCCGAGTACTAGAGGGGAAGCTGGCCAGGCTGACACAGTGAGTACCGACAATACGGATTGAGCACATACCTACAGCCATGCAGGATTTTGTAGTAGGGGTTCCATCGGTTTGGCTCTGACTGTTCAGGCGAGTAGCTAGAGCAGTACTGGTATACAGAGATGCGGTGGATGCTGCCGAAGCCGAGGAGGCTGAGGAAGCCAGGGTGCATAGGGATCATGGGGACCATGGAGGTCCTAGTGGCCAGGGCGTCCAGGCTTAGATCTAGGGCATTTTGATGGATTATGA